>JANIEX010000492.1:0-29297 GCA_027627405.1 Leucocoprinus birnbaumii | reverse complement strand
ATTAAGGAGGTTGAGGTCTTGAAGGAAGTTCCTGTTGAGGTGAAGGTGGAAGTTGTGAAAGAAGTCCCTGTCGAAGTCGAGGTTGTGAAGGAGGTTCCAGTTGAAGTGAGGGTGGAAGTACCTGTTCCTGTTGAGCCGAAGAAACCGGAGGTCAAGGAGATGGAGGTCCAGACGGATATTCTGCTTGATGAAGGACAATCGTTGAGCTTCGAGCAATCCACGTTGATGGATATTCCAAGGCGGCATCTGACGTCGACAACGTCCATGCATGGACCTGTATTCATCCCTCCCAACGGCGCTCCTCCTTCCCCCAGTCTATTCCGCGTCGGGTCGACTGGCCATACACAACAATTCCAATTTGTTCCCCCTCCCCCTCCTTCTGGCGCTCCTGGTTCTTCAACTATCGGAGGTGTACCACCTTCGCCTATTGGGAATAGGGGTTCTAGATCGAATAGGCTGTCGAGTTCAGATCGTCGACAGTCTATTGAGAGTGGAATTTCTTCACTTGATGCTCGCCCTGCTGGACTGCTCAACTCGACGGATAAGAGCCGACCGCCTATGATGGTTCTTCCACCACCGCCTAAAGCGCCTCCGCCACCTAATAGCATGCCGCCACCGAACTTTATTCCTGATCGCCGTGGATTGTCTTCGTCTTCGCTTACTGCTGGTGTACCGCCACCAAGACCATCGTCACCGCCACCGGCAGAGCTTATTCAACGAGCTACGACACCTACGTTTGGTAGTGTGCTGAATGTACCTGGTGTTTCGAAGAATCTTGGAACTCCTGGTAATGGAGCGTTTGGTAGTGTGAGGAGTGTTGCGACGAACGCAGGTAGTGTTAGGCAACTGCCTAGTACCAGTAGCTTCAAGTCTGGTGGGCAGCAGGTTGGGACGGTGGGGAATGTTACGATTGAGAGGAGACAGTTTTCTGCTACGACTACTTCGTTGGCACTTTCTGAGAGGTCGCCGAGGAGTTCGATTTCGTCTTCGGAGCATGGACATGCTGGAGCTTTGTTGGCAAGGAATGCTAGTGTTCGTTCGAATACTCAACTACAGCAACAGCAGCACCAGCACCAGCAGTTGCCTTCGACGCCTGGAAAGATGTCTAGTCGCACGACTGGAATGAGTATGATGGGCGGTGGTGTTGGTGGTGGAACGGATCCTGCGATTATTCATGCGATTACGCAGACGATGATTGGGGAGTTTATGTACAAGTATACGAGGAAGGCTATTGGGAAGGGACATGGGGAGAGGAGACATAGGAGGTTCTTCTGGGTACATCCGTATACCAAGACCTTGTATTGGAGTTCGTCGGACCCTGGGAGCTCGAATGTGAACGAGTCCAGTGCGAAGAGTGGTACGTGATTTTCTTCTCCCTTCTTCNNGAGNNCNTTTGTTAATGGGNCTTTTTGTAGCATATATTGAGGGTGTTAGGTCCGTGATGGACCCAAACCCGATGCCGCCTGGTTTGTACCAGTATAGTGTTGTTGTGTCTACTCCACAAAGGGAGATGAAGATCACTGCTCCCACAAAGGAAAGACACGACATCTGGCTCAATGTAAGCGCTTGTTTTACTAGCTATGGAGCGCGTTGTTGACAATATGTTACTTGCAGGCTCTCAAGTACTTGCTCTCTAGGCCCAGCCCGAACGTCAACGCGGTCGACGAGTCTCCTTCGGGCCTGCAAAGTCCTGACTACCTCACCGATGATGACCGTGAACCACCCCGTCGCCAGCGTCTTCAGTCCAGCCCTCAGAGCTTCCGTAGCTCTCGACGGGGTACCCCCGGAGATACATGGAATACGACACCCCGAGGCAAACGTTCTCGCTCTCAGCTGTCCGTCAACAAAGCTGGCTCAGTGAGCAAACGCTCAGGAACACCTGCACTTGAATACCTGAGGTGGAATGGACCTCCTCCGCCTGAGAGTCCCTATAGCCCGACCAAGTCTTTTGTGGATGTTGATGAGCACCAGCAAAGACAGCTTGCGATGGACGATGAGGAGGATTTAGATTTCGAGTTGCATGAGGAGACGATGTCGGATGGTGGATTTGAGGGGTTGGAGAATGTTAGAGCTTGTTGTGATGGAAGGCATACCGTTGGGCATTCTGGGAGGCATCACCACCACCATCACCACCATCCGCAACAGCAGCAGGCGCCTCCTTCGCATCCAATCTCGCAGTTTCAAACTCAAGGACATGCACATACTGCGCCTTTGATGGGATCACTTAGAAGGGGAAGTACGGAGCATGCTCATTTGGAGTCGAGCGCTATGGAGAGACCAGCTTCGCCTGCTTGGTCGTTGAGATCTAAGGCCGATAGCTTGAAGAGTCATGAAGGTGGCGGTGGGCTGTTCTCGTGGGCGAGGGGTGAGGGGAGTAAGCTGAGGTTTGGGACGAAGCGGAGCGCGAAGAGTTCTGTTGGGCCCTCTGCTGATCAATAGAGGTTGAATGCCCCTATCTCCCTTTCTCCATGTGCATAGTGGTACATGTGTTTCTCTGATGATGATGCTGTTGTCGTCGACGTTGCTGTCATGTCGGGTTATCGGTTTCGTTCGGTTCTTTTTTGTCATTATATCTCCTCATCGTTTCTCATTGCCTCATTCTTGTGTTAGAACACGCGTCTCTCATTGTCGTCTCTCATGCCTCTCTGCCTTGTTTGTCTTTTGTTCATATGCGTCTCTCTCCATTTCTTTCTCTACTCAAACTATGACCCTTAATAATCACTTGGGGAATCATATACACATTCGTTTAAACTCTTTATCTTCTACATTTCGACTTCTTTTTTTCCTAATGAAGCTTTTCCGTTACTCTGTTCCTCTTGTATGCAATTATATTGTGCCACAAAAAGATACCACTTTCGTTTTTAATCCATAGCTTGTCCCGTTCGTCAGCTTTTTCTCTCTACTAGTATTACATTTTCTTGGATCAACAATAAAGTCGTACTTTGGATACCCAGACGATTGTGTGCAAAAGAGTAACCCAGATGTCTTCGGAGATTCTAGGTCTGCTTCGTCATTACGCAGTCGACTCCACTCGCTGGGGAGTTCGTGAGTGGTGACTTCCACTGGTCGGGTGATGAAAATCGCCTATATCTGCGTCGACTAAGAAGATTCAGATTCTTTGACGGTCTGAAAGTGAGATAAGATGGTACCGGGTCCATGGAGCAGTGTAGGGCCGAGACGAGCTGGTGGATATCGTTGGTCGTGGTCAAAATGCTACTGATTTGAGCCATATCCTCTTCACTTCCCAGTGGCTACAGTATCTTCATACTCGGGGGAGGTATGATAGGTTCTGGCCCGAGATTGCACTAATGTGATGGGGTTTGTCTATTCGGTGGATCTGAGAAGGAATTTCCAAGTATGAACGGTAGTTCAAAACAACTTGGAGTGGAAAGTCCTGTCCACCGCAGAGAAGTTCTTGGATGTGGGTACACTGAATACATGCGCGAGCGTGCTGCGTATGTCCGGAGTAAAAGCATCGCCGAATAGGGGAGTCCTACTTGCAACCTCGATTGAGATGATCTCGCGCACGGCCTTCAGGCCCTCGAGAAATTGAGGGAATTACTAGGCTGGAAAGGTATATTCGTATGGCTCTTGGACGACAACAAAATCAGGGGCGACGGTGTGACGGATGAGATGGGCATGGTTCTCGATTGTGGAAAGCTCTCTAATCATCGACGTATGAGTAAGTGTGTAATCGAGTAAGATTGCTCCAGGCTGCTCTCGCTGTAGACAAGTGAAAAAACCTCGCAGATTTTCAGTTCTGGACGAATCACCATCGTTATAAGTTTCCTGCAAAATGCAGGGGATACTTCATTTGCACTAGAAGCATTTCGGCCGCGGTTGGCATTGCGAAGGAATAAAGGAGAAAGGCAGTGGCTGACATCACGATGTACAACATCACGAGTTTCAAGAGAGGGTGGATTGGCGCCAATGCGTTAACGCGGTTAAGGGCAGGATCAATTTCGATGACCAAAGTATGGTCTCCCAGGGACGTTTTGCTCTGATCCTAAACACCATGAGCATCATGTTTTCAATCCCGAAGTCCACATCACTCCCCGGGTTCTGCCTATTGAGATGGATCACTTCTAAGGCCTCTATCTTTCAGCAGCAATTCTCACTATATATCATGACCGCCATAACACTAGGGTTCAAAGGAGACTTTCTTTACAGTGAATACGCTGGGTCAGCACTGCAAAGCTGGAGTGGAATCAACCTTGCTATGACCTGGAGTTCCTGAGTTGCCGAGGTATTGTGATGCATCACGGAACAGTACACTCCGATGTACCAGCAAACTGTTGGCCTGAACCGTGTACCTATATTTGTATCTCTTCGTGGTGGTGGTGGTGGTTCTCCAGGTACTGCCTCTCCCTCCGGGCCCTGGCTTAAGATGCGATACTCTGCTCTTTTCTTGATATAAACTTCAAATTCGCTGCTGGTTCTTGATGTCTTTTTCCTGCCGTTCGACTTCACGACTCTAGCAGTCGATTAATGCCTTCACAATCACGGGCGTTGATATCCCTCGTGGCTGGGGTTTGTGTCATCTCGGTAATTAACGGCTGTCTTCTCACTCTTGGTGCTACTTGCATCTTCCTGCTTTGGCCTAGATGCACTGACGAGCGAACCAAACCAAAGCACATCACATGCTGGAGAATGTACATCGTGGCCCTACTCGGAATGAACATAGGGATTCTGATTACTTTTTGTTTAATCTTTAAACAAGTACTGTTATATCCAATTCCAATCGACTCTTTTGTACCCCGAGATCTGTTCAATCTTGAACTCTTATTTGGCGGTTTCTCTATCTGCTTGTGTGATGGCGTCCTTGTGAGTGTCTCCCGAAGGGTTTTTATGCTACGAGGAATATTGATCAGTCTCAGGTCTGGCGTTGTTATATGGTTCAAACCGCTCTCGGATCTAATGATTCCAAGTTATGGAGAGCGACATGGATATTTCCTCTGTGTCTTTACACGACGGCTATTGGTAAAAATCCCTCCAAGCTGTCTCTCTCAGCTCTCATTTTAGTACGGCTACAGCTACCGGATTTACGAATACCACGATCGCTTTCATCAGCCCCGGGCTCTATCGCTTTCCGAACGTTCTCGGCGGGATCTGCATGGCCGCAAATGTCTCGCTGAACATATATACGTCAACCTTCATCACTGCCCGACTTCTCCGACACAACCGACTTGCCAGGTCCCAAAGGGTCTATACGCTCCAGCACTATCGTCTTATCGGCTATTTTATTGAGTCTGCTATCATCAATGTTCCTGTAGTAGTGGCTGCTGCGATCGTTGTCCCCAGGTTTAGAGTTCATGGTACGGTCTTACTCGGAGTTTCAGCGGGATGTCAGGTATGATATCCTTAATTCAGAGTCTCAAATGACATTCCTGACCAGCCTGGCAACTCAGGCATTTTCAAGCCTCCTCATCCTTCATGAAGTGGCCCTGGGAAGGGCAATAGGCTCAAACTACTGAAATATTTGCGGGAAATGAATGTCCGTTGACGACCTGTAGTCATTTGCTCTCTGTAGTATGCGGGGAGACAGCAGTAGATTATCTAGTTATTACACGTTAGGTACGCCCTTGATTGCTTAGAATGCATGTCGCGTCTGAAGGACTTGACAGCTTTGGCAGTTGATATTGACGACATCACCCTTACACCTACAGCAATCATAATAACGTATACCCTTCGATTTTATGCACAGTTTTTGAAATAGAGGCAGAAATCAACACCATGACCAATAATATACAACTGAAAGTCTGAAATCTATGCTCTTGGCTATATTCTTTCTGTAAGCTCATTTATTCCGGTATCTGGTCGCACATCGGTCTTCTGCTATTGCTGCGAACTGCAGCGCTTCTGAGTTGATCACATAGGCCCGCTTCTGACTAGTACTAGGCCATCATACTACTGCAAAGAATGTGGCTCTGTAAGCGCAAGGTCTCATCTGAGTCGCCGCCCAGATCAGCCGCAGTCGACTTCCTTTTCACTTCCCATTCTTCTCCTACATCAACGGCTCAGATTTGGTAGCTACTCAAACCCACGATCAGTCGGGCTGGACGAATGATCAATGCTACTCGTACGTGAACAAGGTGGAAGCTCGACTATTTACCAGGCTCCATCCTCTGTGCCTTTGTGGAGTTGATCGAATCCTGATTTTGATCGTTCCTTCTTCGTTTAAATTGCCTGAGCCATTTCGATCCCTTGCGGCTTGCTGCCGTTGCCTGACGGAACTACAGCCTCCAGGCGTTTATCAACTATGGTTGTTGCACTGATTCAATTATAGTCGTTCTGATTTGAGCTCTGAGCTCTGAGTCTCCATGAGCTTACCACGGCTCACAGCTCCCAGTCGAAATGCTGGTTAACGAGATGGGTCTATAGATGCACACCACCGTGGAAAAACGGATGCCTTGTATAGTCAATTTTAAGTATGGGGAAAAACTAAACGACACAATCATCCCTCTCTGAGGTGCGCCACAACATCACAGGTTATACTTATCGTGAGGAATTGGGATATGGGAGCCGTGCAAGGGAACGCGTTCCCAAATTCTTCGTTGTGCAGAATCACCTTCAGGTTGAGGCATACTTGGTTCGGCGAGTCCAACATTGTTTGAACCTGCACTACAAGCGACAAGCGGGGACATTTGAAATTTCCACACATCGAGTCACCTCATACCAAAGCAATCAAACTAGAACCGAGTTTGTGGTATCCTTGAATCACCGTTTGCTTGCCGTTCCCTTCGGGGGGCTCTAGAAGGCAATATCTCCCAGGTCAGTTTTTCACGGTAGACCCTCGATCGAGGAATTATCTTGTCACGATTGCTAGAATTGGATTAGGTTGCCGGTTTGTATAAGACTCCCTTCAGCCAGCTTCAGCCGTTTGTGCCTTGGACTCAGACACACGTTTGATAACGATAATTAATAGATTGTGATCATAAAGTACTTGAACACTGGTCGTACCTGGATCAGAGGAACTTTTTGACTTCATCTTGTGTCGCGCTTTTGAAGAGATAGTTGCTAGTTACCTCTGAACTGAAACTGACTCTTACCACTACTTCATCGATTTGGTCTGTTGCGCCGTCTACTTGATCGCTTGCGAGAATCCGTTTCTTGGTGGTGTTAAATCGCTGAAGTGCTAAGCCATCGCCAGTGATCGCTGCCAGTGCTCTCACTTCGGTACCGAGGGTTCTGATCTACTCTGTCACCCCCTGTCCATCATCTTAGTATCATCCATACGAACACCATTCAGTGACATAAACATAAGGATGCTCCTTGATATATACCGACCTACTTGAGTAGCCTGCGGCAGCAGACGAGATTGAGAAATTGAGCTTTAAATTAGACAGTCATGACTCTGTAATGGTATATTCCCCGTTAGAGGCCCATGTATGATGTATCACAAACTGCGGGCCATTGAAAAGATGAGGCCGAGGTTGCGCAAAAGCAACAAGAATAATCAGTCAGCGCACTGCTCGGTACACAGAGGGAGCGACTCGACAATGCGTGGGTTTAAAGCACTGGTAGTAGGCCTGTCGATTCTTAAACGCCGCAAACGCCTTGGCAATCTCTGAGTCGTCCAGGACAGATAAGCACATGGTGGTTCAAAAATAGTTTGCCTTAGCCCGAAACGCGAGCTAGTTAATCCATCACTGTCGCCGCTTAATCAACCTCATCCTCACCAACAAACTAGTCTTTTCTGGAAAGTCAGATTTTCACGTCATGTTCACTGTCATCCTAACCCCAGGCACACCTGCGATACAGCCTCAGCGGCGTTAGTTTGCTGTGATCCTTCAAGTTACACTCCAGAGCACCTTAGTCTTGGAACTTGCCACGTTATATGAGGCTTCATGACACTTAAATGCCGATACTTATCTCCCTAGCCTTCTGGTCACCCACACGGGGTTTACATCCCTCTCTTAATGCCAAGAGCCACTCCAAGCGAGAGTCGAGAGCTGAAGGTGATCCCAATAACCATTGGCATCATCTTCCAGGCCTTGATCAACGGTGGTCTTCTCACTCTAGGCATTACCTGTTTCTTCCTCCTGTCGATCAGGAACCTCAAGCCCAAGCTGGTCAAACACTCAAAATTTTGGAGACTATTCATTGTCCTCATACTCGTGCTGAACTTGGCACTCCTGGTCATTGTGGGCTATGATTTCATACATTCGATTTTATCTCGGAGGGTGACTGCCTCCCCGCACTCGCCAACGACACTTGTGGGACTCATACTCATTGAGATAATTGGGTGTCTGAATGATGGTGTCCTGGTAAGCACAAAGATTTGCCTAGAGCATTGACTAAAGTGATCTCAAAAAGTGGATTCAGGTCTGGCGGTGCTACATGGTTCACCACGCAATAGGACCCTCTCAGTCCTCAAAACTAACACCGCTATTTTGGATTTTCCCGTTGTGCCTCTACACCATTGCAGTAGGTCAGGCAAGCCTCGTTCCATCGAAGCTTCTCAAATAACCCTGTGATAAATTGATAGTGGCTGGAATTATCGCCGCAGTGGCCGGGCTTACAGGCATGAACTATCGCATTTTCTTCGCTTGCGCCGGAACGGCGCTTATTACGCTCGACCTTCTGATCATTTATGCGACGACATATATTACCATACGTTTACTTCGCCACAGACGTATAGCTAAGGTCTTCCGAGGATCTAGTGGACCGCAAAGCTCAGAGCACTTCCGCCTAGTTCGCATCCTTCTGGAGTCCGCAGCAATCAATGTTCCAATGGTCATCTTTGCAACGGTTGTTTTGACCCTGGGATCTCCGAGCTACAACAGAGCATTGTTATGGGTGAGGATCGGATTTCAAGTAAATTACCAAGCTAGTATACCTCATCTTGCATGCTGATGCGCCCTCGACAGTCGTTCGCCACCCTCCTCATTCTACATCAAGTTGCGTTGGGTAAAACAATTGATCAGGTCCAAGCACATTCTTCGCCACAAGGCTCAGCACAGTCATCGATAACAGCCTTGGAAGCGGCCTAGAGGAACGACTGTTTGTTCCCGGCAGAGACGTTGACTAGTAGCGAGGATATTACATCAGCAGGTGAAACGGAAATGAGGATACAGACAGTCAGAGGGAGCTGCGAAGACTTCGAAGATGTCTTCAGGTGCCATACGCACGCAATGGTGGAGAGGTTGCTCAGCCTCAATTGGCTTCTCAATCTCAAAGATATCTTCCAGTGCAATAAACGGGCTTGAGGGGATAGTATTGCGATTAAAGGATGCAGCTTCCTTAAGGAGTGAGGATATAACGGGTGTGTTCGGTGACCATGGGACCATTTCTTGGCATAGGGCAGCCGGATAGAGGGCTTGCTAGTTGGCAAGAGAAAGTGCAATGTCGTCCTTTCATATTTTCTGTCGCATCGCTTAGAATAAGTACCTAGCCTTCAGGTGTATAAGGCCACATGCGGCGAATAGAAAACTGCTTGAATCTCGTCAGGATGGCTAAATCGAGTAAGCAAGTAACGAAAAGAAGTTTGCAGACTGGAGGACGAAGAAACAGTCGTGATCGAATGGATGCCGTGAAGACATCGAGTGTGGGAATATCCGGCTTACGGTTGCCTGACGTGATCGCACTTACGTAGTGTTTATCGTCCCTCGATCGGACTGCGGGCAAGCCTGGGATGCGTCGAGTCCTCAAACTTCAAGCTTCTGCTTTTGCCATCTGCCATCCGACCCCAGGTTGAAGTGCCTGACACTGGCGCTCAACGTCTGTCAAACTGAGGCTTTTACTATCGGCACTAAACTTACCGTGGTCCCATAGTCGTCTGAATTACTCTTCTATTAGTAGTATGTATGGGATCAAGCTATTCTTAACAAGGGCTCGCCTTGTGAACACCACTCGCCACTATATGAGCATCTCGTCCCCCGTCAGTGTCAGACTCTTTCGCCCTCCGTGTCTTCATTGCCCTTCTGATCTTGGGCGAATTTGCATACCACAAAATTTCCAGCCAACTCTCCTTTGACTTTACTTCGTTGGACAGGGTGAGACGGTCACGAAGGCAAATCAAGGATTTCCACCGGCAATGGGCGAGATGTCACCCGGTACACTTGCATTTCAGGAGCTTTGTGAAGAAGCTTCTTGATGTTTTATTGTATTGAGTAGCCTCTCTCTACGTCTCGCACATATCCGACCCTTTTCGTTCCTGCTGCAAGAAAGGTTCGGATGCTGTGCCAGATCTCAATAGATCCAGGCTTCATCTGAACTGAGTGCGCTTGAGAGGTCTGGATATCGGACATGATGAACTCCGCCAGGATGGAACTGATTTCTCGAGGAGAAGCTGGATTCGAGGGACAGCAGTCCAACGACCGTTATCTCTGACCTCATAACTAGAGCCCATCAGAAGACCCCTATTGGCGTACATCATGAAGCTCCATGCCTTAAGAAGGCTATTCTCAGCGTTGGCTTCTTGCTTCTCGCCACCCAGTTTATCACGATGTCAGACGAGAAGCGGAGCCCAAGTCCTAAATATCGCGAAACCTTCCTCGAAAAGGGTGCAGAGACCAATGCTCTGGCCGTATCTGAGAATGATTACAGGTTAGTGAGCCACAGATCTCTGTCTCTGGAGTAGACATGAGTGGTACTAACCCTTCGCACTAGACATCACTTTGATGCCCGTAACCTAGACAAGGTTCAGCGTCGACTTAAGCAGCGGCACATTCAAATGTAAGGGTATAACCATCAGCAACGGCTTAACTCAACATTCTTTGATTAGGATCGCGGTGAGTAATAGATTTTGCAATAAACGTCAACTCATGTTGTAGTATCTTCCAGATTGCAGGAACCATCGGCACCGGTCTTTTCCTTGGATCAGGAGGTGCATTAGCAACGGCGGGTCCCCTCGGGGCGTTGCTTGCTTATATTCTGGTTGGTACTACTGCCTACTCGTATGTTGTGCTTTTCGTTCTTCGTTTCTGGATTGCATTTTGAACCTAAAACTGCACAGATCTCTTTGTTCTGTAGGTGAAATGTCATGTTGGGCTCCCATTTCAGGAACGTTCCCACATTTTGGTATGTTATTCCACTCGAATTTCTTCATAGCCGCTTACTTGACTCCAGCTGGCCGCTGGGTCGACCCCGCTCTGGGCTTTGCCGTTGGCTGGGTGCGTCATGAGATCTCTAGGAACGATTGAAGACACTCAATACGCATCTAGAACTACCTTTACGGACTTGCGTAAGTCAAAATCCCCCCACTTATTGCATCAGCTTTGATCACATTTAAACCGACGTTGCATAGTATCACCATCCCTTCAGAGATCAGTGCTGCCAATGTGCTTCTGACCTTCTGGGACTCGAATGTATGTATCTCTATTTTCCGTCTCATTTCTATAGAATATCTCGTGAATACTCACGCACTTTACATCAGACCAAGCATACTGCCGCTTACATAGCCGTTAGTACTACTCATCCAACCAGCTGCTCCACAAACTGAGTCGGCGTACTTAGGTTATTTGGGTCGTTATAGTTACACTCAATATCTTTGGTACCAGGTGGGTCTTGGGTAGCTGAGTTTCCTGAAGTAGCTGTTAATATCTGACTCTCTTGGTATAGATGGTTTGGAGAAGGCAAGTCATTGTGGCTGCTAGCTGTCTTGAATCTGACCATTCTCCCAGCCGAGTTTTGTTTCGCTATAATCAAACGTAAGGCTACCCTTCGTTGTCCTACGAAGCGCAGAACTGAACCTAGAGTTCTCTAGTATCCTTGATCACAGCGCTTTTGATATCTGGCTTGGTCATTGACCTCGGCGGCGGACCAAATCATGAAAGGACTGGTTTTAGAGTGCGTAATGGGCTGAGTGACGACTCCACAGGCCCCCCTAACAAATCGTAGTATTGGAAACACCCTGGCGCACTCAATCGCGCTGGTTTTGTTAACAATATCAACACAGATCGCTTCCTTGCATGGCTCAATGTGCTCGTTGGAGCATCATTTGCTTTTCAGGGTATGGAGATGGTCGCTGTGTGAGTTTTTTTCTCACCGCGGCAAGATTATAGCCATTTAGTGACATTAGAGCCGCATCTGAGACCGAAAATCCTCGTCGCAATCTCTCAAAGGCTGTCCGTCGCGTCTTCTGGCGTATCCTCATTTTCTATGTGAGTGTCAATAGCGTGTGAACCGCGCAGAATCTCATATCCGTTATTAATGAAAATGGTGTGTGCAGATTTTGGGTATCATAATGGTAGGGATGCTCGTCGCATACGACGATGAATCATTGCTCCATAGTACGTGCTTCATTGATTATCCTGACCCTCATCGCTTACATTGTCACAGTGACTGGCACTGCTGCCCAGTCGCCTTTCGTGATCGCCATGAATAGGGCAGGGGTTAAAGGCATGTACATTCGAAACATGTCAAAATCTGACCTGACAGAATTCACCCCACCACTTCCAGTCTTCCCTCACATCATTAACGCTTGTATCTTCACAAGTGCATTCTCCGCTGGAAACACCGACCTATTTACCTCGTCGCGTGTCTTATACGGACTCGCTCTCAGAGGTCAGGCTCCTAGATTCTTCACATGGTGCACGAAAAAAGGTCTCCCACTTCCTGCTGTGATTGCCTGTGTGAGTTGTCTTCAAGCTTTCTTGGTTCACTATTGACGAGAGCTGATTGTTGATCCACAGTCCTGCTTTGGACTCCTCGCGTTCATGACGGTCTCAAAGGGAGGTGAAACTGTTTTCAAGTGAGTGACTTGAACACGAAACAAACGGAGGCTTAACTCTTTCCATGAATAGCTGGATGATTGGATTATCGACAACCTCTGGTTTCATTAGCTGGTTCTGCATCAACCTCACGTTGACTCGCTTCCGTAAGGCCTAGACTTCGTTCGGATGACCTGAAAAACCCCTGAAGACTCCGCTTCTTACCTAGGCTCTGGAATGTTGGCTCAGGGAATTGACCCGAAATCAAATACCTATTGCAATCCGCTCCAACCTTGGCTTGCTTATTGGGGCATGTTCTGGGCCTTTATCTTCACTTTCGTCAATGGATATAGTGTCTTCTTTACATGGAACACCTCTTCATTCCTTACCCACTGTAAGTGCGCTTCTTTATCAGCTCTTTTGACATTCAACTATTCTCTCGATCGTAGATATCAACATACCCATTTTCTTCGGTCTCTACTTCCTATACAAGATCCCTAAACGGACCAAGTTTTGGAAGAAATCTGAGATGGACTTCTATACCGTATGTCTTTCCTTTGTTCGGTCCGATGCATCAGTCTGATCACTTTGCTTCCCTTTGTATTCTCGCAGGGTATTCCCACCTTAGAGGAGACAGAAACATATACTGACGAGACGGAGCCTACTACTTTCTGGGGGCGAGTTGCAAATGTTGTATTTTAAAGAAAGAGACCATTTATGACGAGCCATTTCCCCCTATCCTTCAATTGTATTGGTAGAAAGTCTTGTTTAACATGTCGTCCCCCAGGAGAACCTCCTTGGCTGGATTAAATAACGATAATGGACTTAGCAATGACTTCAGCATAATCGATCATTCGTAATGTCACAAGGTCAGCGCCCCAGTACTTACTGCTACTTCATTTTCACAGCCAGATAGTTGGGGCGAAATCAACCCACCACGGTAATACGGTCATCGCCCGCATTTGGCACAAATCATCTCATATTTCACAACTTACGGAAATGCTACTTTAGAGCATTGTGCACACTGACGCAATGATGGTTATCTATACTCCAAGTCCTCCGATGAGTGATATGAGTAATGAATTTGAATAGTGAGGTCTAAGTCTATAAGCTTAAAGCTCTCAAGCTTTGTCGGCGTCCAGGCAGTCAGGGAATCCAAGACTTCCCCAGCCCGTCCATGAAGGGTGGCAAGCACGGAAATGTTTGGTCTTGTCGATATTCTGTAGCTCTGCGACCTCTTCAGGGGTAAGGTCGACGATCTTGAAGTTCGCTGGATATGGACATCGTCAAAATTACAATCGTCCCCAGGCTGCAGATGCATGATCTAAGAGAACTTACACTCAATGCGGGATGGTGTCACGGATTTAGGGAGCACTAAAGTTGAGATATTAGTTCAATCTTTGACACGTTCGATAAAATGAAAGGCCACTTACCAGTGACACCTGGCCTGTTAGCCTGAAGAGAGATCAGGATATTGGCGGGCTGGACGTTGTACTTCTCGGCGATTTTCACAACAGTTGGGTTGCCGAGCAGAGGTGAATTATCGGAACCGAGGGGGGAGTATGCGGTGGCAACAATGCCCTTGCTGCGGCAGAACTCGACGAGCTCCTCTTGAGGGCAAGAACTGGGTAAATCGAATTAGTCTTTTGCCCTTGTTGTGCTTTGCCATAAGTTACTCACGGGTGAAGCTCAATCTGGTTCACAGCTGGAACTGTATCAGAGTTCTTGAGAAGACGGGTCAAGAACTCGACAGAGAAGTTGGATACACCTATCTCCTAGTTAAGTGGACCAGAGCTCTAACGAAGTTGATTCGCCTTACCGATCGCGCGAAGTTTTTGAGGGTTAGCCTTCTGGACCTCGACCATCTTCTTCCATGTATCGAGCCAGTCAAGCTGGATTATATCTGAGCACCTACTCCCTGGATAAACTGTTGTTGTCGGCTCACTGATTTGTCGGCGGCCGAGCAAGTGGCATTCATGGGTGCAGGCCAGTGCATGAGCCCTGATGAAGCATCAGAACCAAAATCATGATAAATCCGCGTCATCCAAGACGTACAAAGGTCAAGATAGTCCGTTCCAAGGTTTGCCAAGCTCTTGTTCAAAGCGCCTTCAACGTCCTTGTGATCACAGTTGTTGAGCTTAGTAGTCAGGAAAAACTGATCGCGAGCAACGCCTGAATCCTTGATACCCTTGCCGACCTCTGCCTCGTTGGCATAAGCCGCTGCTGTATCAATGGACTTGTAGCCGTGCCTCAGAGCGTGGGCGACGGCGACCTCGACTGCTCCAGGCTGGGACTTCCAGGTACCTGTTTATCAGATCGAGGGTAACCACAAAAAGATAAGATAACAATAGGCGCTTGATTGATTAAGTTCTTACCGAGGCCGACGGTAGGCATCTCAGCGCCAGTGTTAAGCTTGACGGATGTGCTAGCAGGCATTTTGTGATGATGAATGGAGAGAGGGAGTGTTGATCACGATAAGCCAGGAAATATCGCCTTTTATTGGGGATTTATTCCCATTTATTCCCAGTCGTAATGACGCACTTCTGATTAAATCAGCGATCAAAATTCTTCCGGCTCCCAGAATTATTTCCGATATGTTTTTCCATCCTTACGTTTCTATTGGTTGAGACAAACTGCTGTTCCCGGCCTTTACATGATGTTGAGAAATACGGCCCGTACGGGGCTCTTACGGCTCTGCTTTTTTGCGAGGACCGAGGAACCGGATGGTGTGGCGTTGAAAACACTAGTCATCCTGATCGTTGGGTGCTCCTACTGTTGCGAGCTCTGGTGACACCACATTTTCTTGGAGAAATTCCTGGAAGCTCCAACAGCAAATTTTTATTTCCTTGCTTCTTTCAAATTCATGAGGCACTAGTTTGAGTACCTCCCACCACTGCCCCAGTCCTGTGTATCCCAGATTAACGATTCTCTCAAGCGAAGGATATAGAGTAAAAAGCGAGGTCCTCATGGTGAAAGCGTGTCGTGTAATTGTGTGATGACCATTGAATTTGACGGCACATCCCGGCGATGTAAAGTTGCAAAGCAGGTACTATTTGTCGCGAACTTTACATACATAGCCGGGTTTCGACTCAGTACCAGTCCTGAGGCCTGGAGCTTCAAGGATTCTATTGTGTTGATACGCGACTGGAGATACCGAATCGATTTATTCAGTCTCTGTTGCGTTCCGAGAAGTTGGCGCGTCAGACTGTTTCGCTGGTAGTCAACATTGAACATTGTGCTCCGGCGAAGGAAACTCCCGGTTGCAGTATGAGCAGGCTTCATTTACGGCTCTCCAGCTCCGCTAATCATGCCCAGAATCCTGGTGTCTCTACTTCTTTCGGAATCTTCAATGGCTCTCGTTAGAATGCCGAGGGATTGGGTGCTGGTTTGAGTCGTTGCGGAGACTTTAGACCGCAGTAATAATAAGCGAGCGTCTAACATTGTGGAAAGTCTTCCTAGGGTAACATTAGGGACAGGTTGTCCATCTGAGCGGTGTAAATTGCGAGGATTCTACGTGAGGGTAAGTGAGGGTAGGTGGTCGCGGAAGTTAACTCCCAATCATCGTAAATAACCGTGATTGATTTAAGCAGCGGGCCGCGGACCGGCGTCCATATCTGGAATCGTAACGCCGACACTGTCAGTGTCACCACTGCTTGCCAGTGTCCTAACTTACTACGTCCAGGTCGTTGGACTCGAGCCACTACACGCACTTGCCATGGCCAACAGCAAACTCAACGTCGATGGTGCTCTGATGTTAGAACAGCCTTTCGTTCGGGTATGTCCACTTGACACCTGACTCAGTCCTATGCGCTCAACTCGGCCCATTTGTCCATAGGTACCATATGAGAACTACCGCAAGGTGTTCCGCACATCCCAGAGAAATGTTGAAAAGGAATTTGGGCCACTTCAGAATGCTTCAAATGATCTTGCCAGCCGCGCTCAGGCTGGCTCCTTGACTACCGAGGATGCACTCAAGTCAGTAGATGGTATGATAGGCAGGGTAGAATCTCTGAAACGCAAGGTCTGTTCAATCTGCTTGGATGACCCATTCAATCTTGACTCATACGTCTTCCTCCCATGTGCGCCTCTGGGTTATGCTCCTATACCTTCATTCATGGGGCGTGAAACGTCAGCTCTCGGATCTGAACGAAACTGCAGGCAAACCCACGCTGGATGTGATGCGTGAACGATTGGAGCATCTTGCTACGATCGAATCTGTACAGAGTACCACCGAACCAGAATTCTCCAGATGGGCAGACACCCGTCTGGATCGGTGGCTCGTAGATTGGACCCTGAGGAATGGTAAAGAACGGACTGCGAAACGTATTGCCCGCGACAAGGATATCCAGGTACGCACAGCGCGACTCCTCGGTGGTTTTTGACATAACAGCGAGCTCCGTTGATTGATTTCTATCTCTCCCTCACCAGACATTGGTTGACATTGACTTGTTCTCCGACATCAAGCGGATTGAGGATGCTCTCACCCGGCATAGCTGTACTGAAGCGTTGGCATGGTGCAGTGAGAATAAGGCGGCGCTTCGGAAAATCAAGGTTAGTATTTGGCCGTGGACTCGGCTTCGGGATCGCCTCACCTAAAGCTTATGACAGAGCACTCTAGAATTCGAGCTGCGCCTACAGGAATTCATAGAGCTGGCACGCCAAAGAAGAAACGAGGAAGCCATTGCGTATACCAAGAAACACTTGGTCCAATGGCAAGAGACCCATTTTGAAGAAATTAAACGCGCTTCAGCACTCTTTGCCTTCCCTCCAACTACAACGTGTGGTCCCTACAAGGTCCGTCTAGCTCCTTCTCATACACCAAATTTTTTCGCCGATCTTCATCTGTTTAGAGGCTGTACGACGTTGCGCGATGGGGAAATCTGATTCGCTCCTTCCGCCTCGCTATTTACAACCTCAACACACTCCCCAATGAACCTCTACTCCACCTCTCACTCTACGCCGGTCTAGCATCGCTCAAATTACCAGCCTGTTTTGATACAAACACCAAGAATGTGGATTGCCCCGTATGTGACGGGGAGTCGGCGGCTTTGAGCGCAGCAACTAACAAAGACGTCATTATGGCCGGCGCATCAACAGCAGGGTCTGTCCACGACACCGCCGGCCACAAGCCACAACTCTCCCCTACGTCGGCCTCGAGTCCGGCATTAATAATTGGAACTATGATGTCTCCTGCCTCCGCCGTACAGCCCTTGGGGCTAGGTAAACTGGCAGAAGAAGTTCCTTTCAGTCATCATGCCAACTCGACGATTGTATGTCGAATCACTGGGAAGATTATGGACGAAGACAACATGCCAATGGCATTTCCGAGCACTGGGAGCGTGTATTCGTTGGAGGTATGTGATAGTTTCATTTTCATTCATTGACACAAGTCTTAAATCGGAACAGGCTCTGCAAGAGATGGCGGCAAAGAATAATAACGTGGTGACCTGTCCTCGGACGGGTGATAAATGCACATTTTCTGAGCTCCGCAAAGTATTCATTTCATAGGCATCCTCGTCAATGTTGTATTTTTAGACTGTACAATTATATGCATTCAATCGTCGTCAGGTTGTGATCTCGACGCATTATGTATGACCTAAACAGTTGTATGCATACTCCTTCCGTTCTGTAAAATTGACGTGTATACTTCCGAGAGCTGGCTCGCAGCATCGGGTGACTCCTCGCCCGGCTATACTGGCCGCTCGAGTTACTATGATAAAATCTTCAGATTTCAAACTAGAGAGAGGCCAAGATTGGGAGGCATCCAGAACGGAGTGTATGATGCTGAATTAGCCAGCTAGAGAACCAATTGCCTGTTTCAAGCAACGCAAATTACTATTAGGCTCCGTTCTCACCTCAGTGATGAAGCAGGAAAAAAAGAAAAGAAATGCCCACTAGCCGATTCGAACGACTGATCTTATCATAACGTAGTACGAGTGATACGCTTTACCCCTAAGCCAAGCGGGCACATGCGAGTCTGGTAAGCTTGACAGTGTCGATAGCCAAGGGTTGGCTCTCCTGCTATCTATTGAAGCGGACCATTTAACAGGCAGACGTAGATCTTGGCCGAGGTGGCGTCTCATGCATTATGCCTTGGGCGGAGCCTGAGTGATGCTCAATATTTAATAGGTAACCTTTTACAAACACCAAAAAGTTTGATAAATGATGCTGCTCATAAATGAAGAGACCGATCAAAGAGGTCTGCGAGTCGGCAACCACTCTCAAGTACCACAGAAGTTAAACGTTGGGCTTTCAAGGTGTGGCTTTTGGCATCCTTCTCATTTACTGGCGTGTCGCTAACATGTTGCCCATCTCGATGTTTCGATTTTGTGCCTTGGTGTGTGCATAACTCGCACCCGACAGAGTTATACGAAGGTCGATTCGCCAAAATGGCATTTTATGCATCAGGAATAATGCATCATGAGCCTGAAGAAACATTGTAGTAAAATGAAGATGCTGAGCGTCACTTTCGGGAATCTGACTTTTCGTCAATCATTACGCGTACGCGTTATTTACCACTATTTATCAAAGCCTCGTGCGGCCCGCACCCTTGCGTCTTCAGACACGCCGCAGAATCACAGTCCAAACGTTCAGCAGCCATGGAGAAGTCCTCGGAAAAGCCTTCCCTCGACATATGAGAAAGTGCGGTAGCTCTCTCATCCGCATCTTGCCACCATCCATCTCAGTGGTTCTATGAGTGCTTCAGTGGCGTACTTCGTTCAAGCTTCGCAAGTTCAAAGAATAACTGGGTTACCCAACTTGACTTCCTGTGGGAGAAAAACACACAAGAAATTGTCGGCTGATCATATACTTAGCTCTTGGCCTTTCTTGACACCACTCGGCATGATGAAATCAGAGTACAATGCCTACACAACAAAAATCCATGTTTTCCTGGCGGATGCTCGTTAAATATGAGAAGAGATTTGCCGTGTGACTCGTTATATGACGGTTCAAGAATACAGCCCCGTCTCGCTCAAAGTGTATTTCAACTTAGAGGGTGACAGTATTTTATCGTTGAGTATCGGGATTAGGTCAAGGTGCTTGGTTCATCGAGGCTCCACGGGAATCTGGGTTTATCGACTCCGAGTCCAGTTACCGCAGCAGAACCATTTTAGACATTCGTAGACATTCCGATCTGGGCGGTCCTCTGCGTGCTGCTCTACTGGAGCAGGCCTCCACAGCTTCAGTAGATGCGTCAGAACAATAAGGATATTTCTAGACGACCAACTCTCATAGCGGTAGGACCATGGGAGAGAGAAGATTCATTCTTGTTCTCTAGAATCGCATGTCGTAACAACTTAAACAGCGGATGGTCCATGTGCATCTTCAAGTGGTATAAGGCTGCCCAGACAAAAAAGGGTGTGCCGCAGATTTCGGACGTTGAAGGGTTCGGTAACAACCTGTTTCCTAATATGTGAGTATGAACACTCTTTACCAACCCAAGTTTGATCAGCGCTGGATCCAACATGTAAGGTACATTGTTGTTATTGGGTGGGGACTTCGGAGATGGCCAAAGAGGTCAATTGCTCTTCTCGAACAAGGATCTACCTAGTAGATGAATGAACATGCGAACTTGCTGGAACAGGATTAATGAGATCTTCGGGCCCGTTTTTACAGTGCCTTCGATCGCCTAGCCAAAACCAATGACTAAAGAAAGCATGCGTAGTGTGCACATCGATTGATATACATCAGAGCGTCAATGTATTAGCCTATCGAGCCGGTGTTTTTCTGGATATAGGACCACAGATTCATTGGGATGAGGGCGCTACACTCAAATCGGACTACCCATACAAAGTATCAATTGCATCATTGATGGGATGAGCGGTAGAACGGCCCGTTCTTTGATGTCACGCTATATTTTTCATGGTCATCCTTTCGCTTCACCCACCACTAGAGCACCTTCGCCTTGCCATTAGATCAACCACAGGCGAGAATATACCCTTCTACGCGCTTGAGATCTATGTCCGAAGGGAGTGATCATACTCTGCGCTGTCGAAGTCGCCCTGAAACTACAGAGCTGTTGAAGAACCAGAAGTTGGCACAGGATGGTCAGCGCCTTACCATCGCATGGGAGGAATTGAAGGACTGGCAGAAAGACAATGAGTACATCTTGACTGGCTACAGACGGTCCGTTTGATGACAGTGACGCAAATCTAGTGCCAAACTGACAACCTGACTTCTAACAGGGTACAGAACTGCTGGAAAGGCTGCCTAGAATCTGTTTATGCATGTACGGAGCGTCTCTTCCCTTCGGCCCCACCTCAGTATTCAATAATAACCTCGCGCTGCTTACTGCCACAGATTTGCACAACGAGACAAGTACCGAAATTCATGTTTGGTTTGACTCTCACACGTTCAATGCCTTTTCTCAACAACGCAGTCAATATCCACACGCACCTGTGGGGCGCAGTCCTCTTCGCGCACTTCTGTGCCACATTTCACGGCTCTTACATCAAACCCTTTATGCCGGTCACCACCTGGCAAGACTCCGCTGTCTTCCTCATTTTCTTGCTGTCTGCGGTTATGTGTCTCTTTGCAAGCGCGTTATTCCACATCTCAGGTTGCCACTCGGAAAAGGTCTGGACGTTTGCCTGCAGTCGCGTTTCTTTGACTTATTTCATGTTGATTAAGGTTGCCTCCCGTTGTCATGCTTACGATTATTCTGGAATTGTTGTCCTCACTGTGGGATCGTTTTATCCCGCGCTGTATTATGGTTTCTTCTGTAATGGGCATCTCCAAACTTTCTATCTTTTAGGAATTTCCTTGGCGGGTCTCGGTGAGTCTAATTTATTATCAACGTCATACCTTTAATGTCATGATCGTGTTTAGGTGCTGCGTACATCGTGCTGAATCCAGAATACTCAAAGCCAACGCATCGAGGTGCTCGGACATTGGTATTCATTGGTTTGGGCCTTTCTGGTCTGGTGCCTGTGTCGCATCTCCTACTCACACACGAGACTCGCGAGCTGGTTTCTGATCTGGGGCTCGGATGGCTGTTGACCTCAGCACTGCTTTATATCGTGGGTGCATTGCTATAGTAAGTGCTCGGTTTTCCAACTTTGGCCTGCACCCCGTTTCCACCTTGAACGCTGTTATGGCGTTACTGGTCTGTGGTGTCGCAGTTGGGCCGTTCAGTCGCAATGAACAATTAATTGACGTCGTTTGTCCCTCCTATCCTTCTTTTGTTTTCCCCGCGCATTGTCGAAAAAAGTGCAAACCGCATTCCCGAGCGGTTTGCTCCAGGAACATTTGATTACTTCTTCGCATCACACCAGATTTTCCACGTTTGCGTCGTGCTAGCAGCTCTCGCTCATTACCGAAGCGTAATAACTGCCTTCACTTATCGCCTCTCGTCACCTGAAATTTGTGGGAGGTGAATACATGTGCGCTAGGTCAGGCTTCAGCTCTCCGAAAATACATTTGAACAGCGAACAGTTCTTTGATGGGGAATAAACAGGCCGAGGGCCGCCTGTGAATGTGTGGCATGCGGTGCCTTGGCGGTGTGTTGCAAGCCGCCTGACTCTGGGATCTGAATGGTCCGGGAACCAGTTTGACAATCAATGATACAATAATTCAGACGCCTCGAAGCCGAAGTGTGACGTATTGAGTGAGCAACCGCTCGTAAGCTAACAACAGCGTTCCGACACCGCAACGGAATAAATATACATGTTATTCTTGACTTTCAGCGACAAGATGTAGTGAGCGCGATACCGAATGTAAATAAAGTTGGAACAAGAATGATCAGACTTGCAAGTCAATTACTGAATTTGGGCATCGGGAGGAATCCGAAGATCGACAACCGATCGTCGAGTCCTGTTCGGGGTTCACCCGTTATTCCCTTCATCAGATTCCGCCTCTTCATAAAACATCCTCAACAGGATCTTGACACGGCGGGGGTTCTACAAGAAAAGCGGTAATTCACACTTACAGGGTCTACCGCAACGTGTGATCGACGAGTTTCTTCAAATGCTCGGGGTACGTGTGCCCCTTGTGGTGTTGTGGGTGGTGACGAGTTCTGAGATGATGAAATCAGTGACTGTAGAACTGAATACCTGAGTGTTGGACATATGACTGACACAATGTTGGGAACAGCAGGAAAAGGTCGGCACTGTCGGCGAGAGAGAAGACGGAGGTAGTTGACGGCATGCGGCGTAGTCGCGAGATGCTCGTGAAAAGTTTAGTCGACGTGAAACTGCACAGAAGAGGAGAAAATAAGCAAACAGTGGCGGGTTGTTGAGTGGCAGGACAGTGGTTGACGGAGCCCGTCTTCACTACCACGTGTTGGATGGAGACTGAGAGCTTACCTGCACCTCGGGACCGATGGGCGTCACTAATGGGTCACAAAAGCCACAGCCAGAAGACAACGTTCACTAGGATGTCTGTCACTGATTCAGGTCCTCTCTAGATCTTGCACTCCTTCCCGATTCTACTCCGCTTCCGAAATGAGAGTTTTGCCGGGGTCTGTTGACATCTCGATCCCTTGGGCTTCGTTGGCTCAAGACGCGCAGGAGTATAAAATACCTCAAGTCTCCTCGTGTCTCTCTGTCGACCTGTTCCCTGGCTGGTCCTCCTTGTACTTTAACAGTTCTTTGCTTCCGTCTGTTCTATCTCTTTCCTCCCTCTCCCCCTGGACGTTCCCAATAAAACGCTTTATCTACGTAAGTATAACAACTTCTCGCCTCTATTGACACTGCTCACCTTAGCTCCACTTTGCTCATAGGCTGTTCCTTCTGCTCGAACGCTCGCCTCAACAAACCTCTAGCATCATTACTATTTGTTAATTCGGACTCCTTGCGGCAATGCCGTACGCTCTCGGGTTGCAGGCTGCAGCAAACGCCTTTCTTTCCGCGGGCTTTGCGATTCAATTCACCATCGCTGTGATAATATTGCTATCTATTATCCTCATTACATCCACCTTTCAAAAGGATGCGCCAGATGCGCCTATATCTTTGCCTGGACTTTCGTTCTTCCACATAATCCCCTTCTATAAAAGCCGATTCGATTTCCTCAACTGGGGGATTCACGCTACCGGGAAGAGCATATTTCAGTTCAAGCTTTTAAGGGTGAGTCTTTTTCGGTCACTCCGTGGCGTTTACTGACTCTCTGATTCTGTTGCTTATTGGAATGTATTGTGCGCGACCGTTTCTATTTTTTGCCTTGCAACGTGTGCTGGTATGTGATTGCCTGGATTCACCTCCATTATCATATGATCGCGGGCGTTTCGGTATTCAACCCAACGTGTCCGGCTGCTCCCATTGTGTGGACTGCTTCGATGACTGCGTTCACCACCGCATTTCCTGCCCTTTAATGCGTTTGACGTCGCTTGGCGATCTATTATCAGAACACTGTGGTTGTTGTCTGCGGGGGAGAGCGGTCGCCAGGCCTTTTTTTCCGCAAAGGGCTTGGATCTGACAGAGGGGTTCAAGATCCTATCCGGAGCCGTATGTGTCACCACCACTATAAACGTAAACTGTGTTACTAAAAGATATTCCGTACCTCGGTTGGTTTTCCTTGGCTTGGCAGATTCCTAACGTGAGTGGAGTAACTACCGACTTGCAGAGTCGGCGCATTGCTACGATCCACAAGCGAGTGGGCGCCGCTCAGCGGGAAGGGCATCTTAGCACTTGTGAGTCACGGCTTCCATTTATCTATTTTAATCTATCTTTCCATCCTTGTGACTATACGTTCCATCTATAACCGCCTTTTCTCTCTCCTATCGTTCAATTCGATGATATTCTCCGCCGAGAGAAAACAACGCTCCCCTTTTGTGGATTAACAGCCTGTTTTATTTTCCATCTCCGATTTTGTGGCATTCGACATGTAGTATCAGGCTGATGACCTTCTCCATACCCAGTGCTCCCACATTTGTTGGAAGATTCTCGGAGGGTGATGGAGAGATGGGGAACGTCCGGCAAATTCAATCCTTTTGAGAAGATATATGAGGTGGGTATTTTTATTAGCCAAATCACATCCGGAAGTTCTAACTAAAGCCACGTTATCTTACTCTATGTCTTTTACACAAACTTCGGAATGCGCGTTGGCCTTGGGTTTCGAATTGCATTGAAACGACGGCGATTCAATGGCTTCGACCACGTTGCTTTAATTGACCCGGACGCGACCCTCCTCACAACGTCTAATTTCGATTCGCTTCGCTCCCGGGTGTCCACGGTATACCATGACACCATATTTCCATTCTATCCATGCCCATTGGATCATATCTCTTCGCCCTGGTTTCACCGTAAATTCACCCGGCCGACAAACTCGCTCCCGACAAAACCCACGAACACCACTTCTGATTTCCTACGATTGTCAAACTTGGTGTACCTGGACTCCGAGCAGCTGACGTTCCAAACCACTATCCGAGCACTTTCTTGTGGCGAGATTGCTGATGACCATGCTCTTGTCTCACGCATCAAGCAATTGTACGATAAACTCGACACGGGAACTACGCCTACCACTATTTTATTACCGTGGCTCCCATCCTGGACGATGGTTAATAAGCTATGGTCGACGAAAGAGATCTATGATATTATTGTTGGAGCGGTAAAGCAACGACAGGAATTGCTGACAAGAATAGGAGAGGGTGAGAAGCCACAGGATACTATGCAGCTGTTGTTGGACGCAGGGGATGACAGGATGGCTGTGGTTGGGGTGAGTGCATTCTCCATGCTGTTAATTCCCGCTGGCGTCGTGGACACGGTGTGTTTGTTGCACAGTCACTCTTGACGTCAAACGTCTGCCATTACGCGCTATGTATATATTGATGACTGATATTAACCTCTATTGTTTCCAGTTTATTATGGGCCTATTGATCGCTGGGGCGCGAGCGACCGGTACATCAGGCAAGTTCTCAGTTCCACCTTTTTTCATCTCTACCCTCGTCTCCTATTTTTTGCTATTTTCGATTTCGGTCATGTTGGCCCATTTATCACTGACAACGTCCTCGGTGCCTCGCGCGTCCCTGACGTTTGTTGATGTCCCTGCCATTTTACTAAATTCCGCTTCCCGACCCTGAAACCTCATTATCAATGATGTTTCGTCGCTCTCTCTCAGTATCGTGGGGGGTTCAACTCCTAGATTGGGAGTTGTCATTTCTGGGCGGGTACAGAATTAAGATGAGGTCATGCCTCATGTTACTTTGCTCATGTATGCGGCTTCGGGCAGCCGGATCATGCGCTCGTTGCACAATGCATTGATGACGCTTGACCATTTCGGGAACGGCGCTTTTGCGGTTTTTGGGCCGTGGGCTTGGCTATCTAAGAGATCGGCTCCGCAGACCTCGAAGCTTTTTGGCGCCTCTGTGGCGTCGAGCTTCGAGCTGTTATCAGCTTTTCCTTCCTTCATTGTCATACCCTTCCACCGCTCATGCTAATCATATTTTTAATAGCATCTTGGCTAGTCACATTCCTTGCGAGTCATCCAGAATGGGCACGAAAAGCGCGAGCAGAAGTCGAAGAACTCGTGGCGGTACATACCAATGTCCGATTTCCTGGTTATCCTAGTCCAGCCACTGTGACCTCCTCCATCTCCTTGGTTCCTTCTAGTCCTATCGCGACGACTCCTATCACTGCCTCTGACTCTGGTCCTTCTCACTCAGCATGGTCTCCTCATAGCCCACCGAAACTAAACACAGACTTTGATGCTGCGGGTTTCCCTGGCTCACCGATCATTTCGACATCACCTACGACTGCCATCCAAACCCCTACGTCGCCATTATCAGCGTCTAGCATTCCATCACCGACTGTTCCGACGGCGTGGTCTTCCCGTCGGCATTCTTATCAATCATATCCGTATCAACATCAACGGAAGGATTCTCAGTGCTCGAAGAATAAGCGGAAACGCTGTAATTCAGGTTCCGGCTCTGATGGGGATTCCGCTCGTAAAAATGGATCGAGAAGGGGCTCTGTTGTTGTTCGAAAGGAGACGGCCGAGAAACGTGTTGAGAAAGAGAATGAAGCACGTATCGGGTTCCCTGATAGTGATGGAGAGCAGGAGTTTGAAGAAAGAGTAATCGGCGGACCAGTTAGTTTGTTAGGAGATGGAAGTGGGAGACGAAGAAAAGATGCTATTGCTACTGGATCGAAGAAGGCGTCGCGCCCGCCTAAGCCCTTGCTTTCGACTGTTGCATCGATCCCCGAAGCTGCTCCGACTACCCAGATCCCTACTCCTTCTCCCTTCTTCATCCCCCCTTCACCACCAACACCGACAACACCACCAACGATCTCTCAAGCCCTGAACCAGATTCCCCTAAACGTATGGGAATCAACCGCCTCTACTCCCGTTCTCGACGCCTTGATCAAAGAAACACTTCGCGTCGCCCAGCCACATACTGCGATGCGGAGAAATGTAGGCCCAGAGTTTTATATCGATGGAAAGAGGATAGAGACTGGTGATTATGTGGTGTATCCATTCAGCGATGTGCACTTGGACGAGGATATTTATGAGAATGCTGGCGGCTTCAAGCCGGAGAGGTGGTTGGGTGAGGGGAACCTGAAAGTGCCTGGGAAGGATGTACCATTTGGGTATGTTGGATGGGGTGGAGGTATGTTCTCTTTAGAGTTGACGCCGTTCATGTTTCTCACGAATATTCTCATAGGTAAAAGCATGTGTCTCGGCACACGCCTTGCGAAAGTGGAGTTGAAGCTTATCATCGCGATGTTCGTGCTTGGCTTTGATTTGGGCATCGTGGACAAGAAGGGAAATCCGTTGAAGCCTGGAGACGCACTTCCTGCTCCGAATTGGAATGATATCTTGTTGTGTAGGCCAGAGAAGGAGTTTGGGGTGAAGTATGAAAGCAGGAAGGGGATGGTATTGTGATTTTTTGGAGTTTCGGAACCTTTCTTTCGTTCTTCAATTCTCTCCTTTGGACGACGGGTAGACGCTGGGATAGTTTCGCCGTTCGTTCGTTCTCTACGGCCTTGCCATTTGGACCTTTCATTCGTCGTTGTGTTTGTGGGGACTCTTCAGGTTTGATACCCTAAGCGTATCATCATTCTTTCTTCGTTCGAACCTCTTCTCCTTTCTTCTCATTCTTCCTTTCTCCCATTCTCACCCATCTTTGTTCTCCAACCCATTTCCTTCGTTATTTATCATGATGATGACGATGATGACCTAATTCACGTAGGTTATTAGGATCTGGTATTTATCCTTATCCTTATTACGAAGTTGAGTAAATAGTAAAGAAAAGTAGTTTCAGGTGTAGATTCTCGTACCGCATGGACATATTTTGGTTTGAATTCGTAATCGTAGTATGTAAGTAATTCTGTGGCCATCATACTTAATGATGGCTGATCGTTTCGGTTTTTTGAGTATCTTAGTATTTACGGACAAAGTCCTTGTTAGTTTATTGTAATCTCTCTTGAATCTTGATATATGTTTGTGGTGTTTCAAAGTTCTATGGAGATGTTTTAAAGATGCGTTGTTGAAAGATGTGTATACTAGTAAGGATAAGATGAGGCACTAGGCGACGATTATAAGGGGTAATACATTCGTATTGAAGGTACAATAATCAAAGCAAGACACTCGGCGCCTTAAAACCATGGTGGTATGTAGCGATTCAGTTCTATTTTCCGAACCATTCATACCGTCGTTCCTGTGTAGGGACCATCACCATCAATCGACCTTGTCAGCTCCAGAGTGAACAGACAAAGATAGCACTTGAGCCTTACCTCTTAGGTACTAGGCATTATAGTGTTCAGTACCTTGCCAGTCTAATTTGCCGCTCTAATCGCAAAAACAATCAACCAGATGACGCCTCAAACGCAATTCACAGAATAAGCAAATTGGGATCTCTAAAGGAGAATTTCGGAAGGCCGATGTCTGGGGTAGGATTTCATGCCAAGATTTCACTGCATGTAGGACGCTCCGAGGCGTAAAGAAGTCTAGGACCAGGGAGGTAAATTGTAAGGAGTAGCTGTGGCCCACATGGTTGGTGGTGGCAAGTTATGTGCAGATATAGAGGATACGATAGTGGGTATATGAGAAACCCCGAGGAGATGGACGAAGGTAATGGGGTGTAGGTTGAAGCGGTGGGTTCTAAAGCCTGTAGTCGATCAGATGCAGACTTCTTGATGAATATGCAAAAATATGGAACGTCGAAAGCGAGCAGGGGTCCTGTACTATCGCTCCAAGCCGTAAACAGGACTACGGCCAAATTGCTGTGGTCCATATGTACGGTAGATAACAAGTTGCAGAATAGTAGGTACATGAGAATGTCCGAGGAGAAGGATGGATACGATGTAGTGCAGGCGTGCTGGACTCTGAAGCCCGAAGTCGATTAGATGCAGAGACTTCTTGATGATGAAGGTTGGTGTACATGCATGATTTTCCATATTGCAAATCACGACTACAGAGGCTCAGATAAACGGGATTCGAGAAGTGCGACATAGTCATAAGAAAGCGCGAAAAACTAGACGTTGCATGGCCTGGTTTGAGCAGCGTGTCCTGTATGCTAAACTACTGAATTATTTGCTATAGATGCACAAACATTAATATACGGATGTATCGAAAGCGAGCGGGGTATACCACAACCATTACCATGATAATCATCATGACCTCTCTCTAAATCTCTCCCCCCCTCTCGACTTCTCGCTGTATCTCGGTCTTTCCTGGTCTCCCTCCATCGCCCTCCCTCTCCCCTCGCTC
>JANIEX010000491.1:0-29303 GCA_027627405.1 Leucocoprinus birnbaumii | reverse complement strand
CTCCAAGGACGAAAACTGGGCCGTCTCCTCCTGCGCAACCGACGCCTCCTCCACAGCCTCTTCAGCGGGTGCCTCCGTGGATAAGTCCTGCCGCAAGGCAGCGAACGCAGATTGCTGGCGCGTGATTAGGGGTATAGGCCGAAGCAGCACTGGTCAAATTCGTTAGCACGACACATACGGGAACAACGACAGCGACTGTACCATTCGCGGTGGGCTTGGCAGAGAGGAGGACATAGGCGCGACCCAGCGCAGGACCAGAGCCAAACCGAGAACGAATGAAGGCGGTGCGAGCGACCCGAGCCCAGATGGACGACATGCTGAGCGGACGGAGGGAGGAGGGACTATTTCCAAAAATTTCGCCAAACAGGTTTTGATCGCCGGCACGCGGCCGGACCTCGGAGCCAGATCAGGATATTCGACCCCTGTCGCCGCTCTGCCCATATATTTTCTACACTACAAAGATTCTATCTTCTGCGGGAAAAACCCCTTCCCCGCGTCATAGAACGGCTTATCATGCGCCAACAGAACCCTCACTCGCGGGATCTTCGCCACCTCCTTCCACCCTCTCAATCATCTCCTCCGCCAACGCCTTATCAAAATGCGCACCAGCCTCCCCATTATGCATGCACGCTACCTTCGACTTCCCTTCCAACAAATTCCAATGATGCGCCGTATCACCAGCTAGATAAACCCACGCCCCATCTGCACTCGTTCGCGCAACTAGGTTAACGTGGCCCCAGACGTGTCCTGGAGCGTCGATGATGTAAACGCTCCCGTCCCCGTAGTAGTCGTGAGCCTTTGGAAAGGGGCCCATTGGTTGCCAATTCACTTCATTCAAGTAGGTCGTCCTCTCTTCAGGTAAAATGCTCTTAGCATAAAATGAATCCGGGTTTTCCGGCCAAAATCCCTTCTCGAACAACCTCCTCGTCTCACCACCAACAACGAACCGACTACTCGAGAACGGAGGCGTATACCCGACATGGTCAAAATGAAGATGCGAAACGCACACAGTGTCGATATCAAGAGGCGTTAAACCTCCATTAGTCAATGACTGAACGACATCCTGTGGAACATTAACATCGAACGACGGTTTAATCGATTCAACAAGCTTTGGTGGAGCTTGTTCCCAGTCTTTGCGTATACCTAGGTCGAAGAGGAGGTATTTCTTCGAATGGGAATGTTGGAGCAGGAATGAGAGGACGGGAAGATGGACTTGGTCATCTGGGTCGGCGTTGTCGAGGAATATGCTGGCTTTGCATAGAAGATGCCCGGTGTCGAGCGCTGAGAGAGTGAAATAAGGTTGGTTCTCTGACGGCGGAGGAAGAGACATGATGCTGGTACCTTCTTTAACTTGTATCAATCCACCGTAGGCATCATTGACTTGAGGAAGACTCACCTGCGGTTTCCTCACGAGAGTTATGAAGCAAGCCTCAACTCAGAGATCTCCTTAAATATCCTTCACGAGCTGCTGATGCCTACCAAGTTATACATCGTGACTCCACCCCCTCCTTGACCCATATGATCTCGCCTGATAACCATTTGATCGATGACCTTCTATCACACACCAAAATAGACGAACTCTACAACGACTCAATAACCCCAGGAAAAAACGCACTCCCTCCCTTATTCTCCTCATACCACGGCCTATCATGCGCCAACACCACCCTAACCCTCTCCACCCTCGCCACCTCCCCCAACCCTCCTAATCGACTCCTCCGCCACCTCCCTATCCTCATGCGAAATCGCCTGTCCATCATGCCTGCACGCAACAGCCGATATGCCCTTAATCAAATTCCAGTGGTGCGCCGTATCCCCAGCTAAATAAATCCAAGCACCATCGTTACTAGTCCTCGCAAGGAGGTTAACGTGCCCGGAAAGATGTCCTGGGGCATCAACGATGTATACACTCCCATCCCCGTAAAAATCGTATGCTTTGGGAAAAGGCCCGATGGACTCCCAGGGGATATCGTCCCCCAAAAACGTCGTTCGATCCAGAGGTATCGAATCAGCTGAATACACCGACTCTTCATTCGGCGGCCACAACCCTCCCTCCTTCACCTTCACCAGATCGATAATCCTCCTCGTCTCCCCTCCCACCACGAACCGACTCTTCGGGAACAACGCACTATGTCCACAATGGTCGAAATGCAAATGCGACAAACACACAGTCTCAATATCATCCGGACCCAACCCCCCCCTTCGCCAAACTCTCAACGACATCTTGGTCCACTTCGAGCTTGAATGTAGGAGGGATGGAGGACAAGAGTGCAGGAGGGGCGTTGTGCCAGTCTTTTCGAAGGCCGAGGTCGAATACGAGTTTTTTGGTCGAGGAAGAGTGTTGGAGAAGGAAGGAGAGGGTTGGGAAGCGTTTGAGGTCGTCGGGGGATGAGGGATTGTCGATGAAGAGACTGTCGATGCAGTGGAGGTGTCCGGATTCGAGAGCCGAGACTTTGCAGAAGGGTTGGTCCGCGCTGGGGGGTGGGAGGGACATGATTAATGTCTGGAAATTTTGTGGTTAGCAGAGAAGATGGAAGTGTGAGATCTGCTAGACTTTTGGGGAAGATAAGCCGTGGATGTGATAGCATAGATAGTGAGTTGTTTATTTATATCAGCAGTCAGATCTTAATCGGCACCGAGATAGCCGCCTCCAGCGCACTCATGGCTATTACGACTTCTGGGATTCCGATCCAGCCTCTTGTGATGCCAGAGATCTATCGGTAGTTGTAAAGCAGGTATCGGACACATATAACACTGATGAGTTTCCTCTATCAAACGCGTGTGACGGTCTCGACTCTCGAGGCGTCAAAGCTCTTGACAGGGCGCTCAATGACGTCGTTCATGATATCATCTCTCTGCCTTCGGCCAATGTCCTGAACCTCTCCCACACTATTCATCCTGTTAAAACTGCTTATTATCGAACTATAATGTTATAATGATACAAGTAATACTATACACTTACAACACGTATCGCTAAATGACGACCTAACGTAGTAGTAAGTGAATTATGAGTGGAACAACCTTGCATTAAGCGGGGTCGTCCATTCATGACAGAAATACTCCCTCAGATCCTCTACGACCGCAGGATCCGCCCACCCAACCGTCGGTCCGGGCATTGGCTGATCAACCGGTTCCCGCGCCACCACCCTCAAACTACCATTCATCTTCTTCCCCACTCCACACTCCTCCAGGACCTCCCGAGCCTGGTCAGGCGAATTCGCATCCGCACTAAGCAGCTTCACCTCCACCACTGGGATCTGCACCAGATGCGGATTATCGAAGAACGACTCCAGCTGATTCAACAGAAGCTCCGATGCTCGAAAGACGCGAAGTGAGTGACCCGGATGCGAGATGAATCCATCCGAGTAGAGTGATCTTCCCGAGAGTTGGCGTGTTGCCTGATGAAATGGAGAGTACCTCATTCGCAACTCAGAAGGGTTAGCTCGGTTACATGGCAACGCATCCCAGCTAACTCTAACACCCTCAGCTGCGGGAGCTTAACCAGACCCCCAAGTTTGCGAACATCCACAGACCCCGGATCGCCGAGACTGTCGATGCGAATCCACGTCACCGCAACGCACTCTCGGAAAACGTGCAACCCATCTGCTAAACTGCGCTCATGCAGAAGCACATCGAGTCGCGTGAGTTGGTGTAAAGGCATATGTGCGATCATTGCACGGGATGCAGTAACTTGGAGACCGTCGATAGAAAACGCGCGTAGGGCGCTCAAATCTCCAAACCCTCGAATGGTGGGTTCGATGAGACAACCAGGGATGGAGTTGGAGAAATGTACGGCCTCGAGGAGACGCGCTTTGGCCAAGGAACGGACGGACCAAAAGAGTCCAGACGTCTCTGATAGGTTGAGTTTGAGAGTCCGCCACCGATGAACAGAAGTCCATAGTAAGTCTAGGACTTCTGCCATAGCTTGATACATGGCTAGGTGATTGCAACCCTCATCTTCGATGAAGAGTATGATGTCGAGTGGGAGGTTGGCAGACCGGTATAACCATAATGCGATGATACCAAAACATGATGGTTTAAGTCGAAGAGAGCCGTATTTATGGTAGAGCTCGACGTCGATGAGAGACCAGAACTGGGGAGTCGAGGTGACTAGGAAATTCCATCGCCTGGATACTAGACGGAGACAGTCTCGTTCTTGACGCCGCAGGTTCTTCCAAGTAGGACCTGCACACCCACGTGGACTGGTGTAGATGGGGAGGCACTGAAGGAGAATGGTGGAAAGCAGTCTATCGGGAAGCGAGTCTATGCCATGCCTGCAGTGAGGTCTTCTCAGAACAGTCCTCGAGGTCTATGTATGGTTACGACTCACTTGGCCATGTTGTCGATGTGGTGAAAGGGAAAAAGGTCAATTTCAAAGCGCTTAAGTGGTCCAACTCTATTGCATGGCGTGAGAGAAAGAATCCATGATTAATCGAGCAGCACTCCACTTGAGCAGAAGTTGATGCAGTGATGAATGACATCGACAGCGATATGATGGGTATCAGTTGCCGTAAATGCTGATCGATGATCCACTATCACTACAGTCTCGAACCACTATCTCTATCTTTACAAAGACTTTATACTACCTGGAAAGAACGCATCTCCGCCTTTGTTCTCTGCATACCAAGGGGTATCATGTGCTAAAAGAATACGCACTCTCGGATTCTCTCTGACTTTCTGGACACGCTTGATCGTTTCTTCGGCCATCTCTTTGTCGTGATGGAAAAAGGCCTTTCCGGTCGAATGGTTACATGCAATTCTCGACTCCCCCGTGACCAAATTCCAATGGTGAGCCGTATCACCAGCAAGATAGATCCACCCTCCATCAGCGCTCGTACGAGCGAGGATGTTAATATGCCCGAGAATATGCCCTGGAGCGTCAATAATATAGAGACTCCCATCCCCATAGAAATCATGCGCCCGCGGGAATGGTCCAACAGACTCCCATCTTGCGTCCTCTTCCAGGAACCTTGTTCTCTTGAGCGGAACCAGATCATCGCGGAAAGGGGAGTCAGGGATACTCGGCCAAAAGCCCACGGTATCGAAGAGTTCCATGGTCTGACCACCAAGAACAAATTGACTGTTGGTGAAAGGAGCACTGTAGCCGGTATGGTCGAAGTGGACGTGGGACAAGCATACCGTGTCGATATCGAGAGGGGACAAGCAGCCTTTCGCCAGGGACTCGATTACATCCTGAGGAATCTCGACCTTGAATGTGGGTGGAATGGTAGCTAGTAGCGCCGGCGGCGACTGCTTGAAATCTTTCCAGATACCCATATCGAACAAGAATTTGTTCTTGCTCAGGGAATGCTGGAGGAGAAAGGAGAGAGACGGTACCCATTCATAGCTCGAGCTACCGGGAGGAGGGTTATCGATAAACATGGCGTTGTCATGGAAAATGCGACCGGATTCCAAGGCTGAAACCGTCACGTATGGTTGATTCTCTGCGGGTAGGGGAAGTGCCATTGCCAGCCTTAACATATAGTCGTCAGCAACTATAGAGATAGGGAGCAGGTAAAGGAGCGGACTGTAGCCTAAAGATGGGACTGTAGTAGAGACGGAAAAGTGTCGGCTCGTCTTTTGTACCTGTCAAAGCGGAGGAAGACTGGGAAGATACATGACCCAATAAATCGAGATACCATCAGTGATTAAATACAACCCACACTTATCGGCAGAAAGCCTGCGTTGGGTGGCAATATCAAGTACAATTCAAAATCAGGCACCGTTAGTGGCCAGCTTGATTCTGTAAGCGGCCAAGGTTTCGCAGCAGGTTCCGATCGGAGTAGTTCTGAATAGGCACTGACTTCAAAACCAAGTTGATAGCAAATATAATGATACGTTTCATTTACTGCTCACTCACTTATACTAGATTCAATCATCTTCAATCGCCACCACAAAGTGAAGTAGGAATTCATGGTTGTACTGGAGAAGTAACATCACTCTCGCCCAAATTTTTGCACTAAGTTTGGCGATCGGTCCGCTTGAACCGATCCCTGCGAAACTTTGTCTTAGTCTAATCTGGTTTCACAACTTCGTCTCTTATCGGCGTAGTCCCATTTCTTATTTGCCTCTGATCTTCACATCATCAGACCTCACTCTCTGACTTCTTGATGTACACAAAATCTCAGTTGAATCTGAGGAGGGTTAGAGTTCATTAACTAGTTATCTGGCAAGCGACCTTCATTAGCCCAATGTGCACAAATCCGTCGGAGCTTTCTTCCATTCTCCCAACGTCGACTTTTCACAAAAGCTACAATCAAACACGCGGTCCTAGCAGCTGGTATCTATGTTCATCCCAAAGTGTGGAATGCTTGCACTCTACCGTCCTTTCAAAAACATTTCATTGCCGACTCCGTCAACCTTGCTCAAGTGTCAAATTCGCTAGAATACAAGGGACAGCTTGACGTACCAGCTGCAGGATCCCATTGAACGCGAAGTGAATGTAGAGTAAAGGATGAAAATGTGGAATTCTTTCGTGGCTAGGCCCATAATCTGTACTGTTTTTGACTTTTTCGTTTGACTTCAGAGTGAGGGAAAGAAGGGAGGAGAAATGAGGAGACGACGAGGAAACAACATCGGGAAGCTGGAACAAAATCAAGTTGAATTCCTCGCTTCGGTGTAAACTCACAGTACCCGAATCTTCTGCCTTGGCTGAATCTCCTGCAATGAAGGCCAGGATGAACCACGCGGATTTCGTAACTTGGCCTCATGCACAGACCTGACCACATTGTCAAATCGAGGATCAAAAGCACTCGAAGTATAAAGAAACAGATGACAGATCCCAAAGGGAACTGCCCCCGAATACTCAGCTCATCTAAATACGCCAGGCCAGGTGCAGCGTCGTATGCGTATCTAGCTCCTTAAACTCTGGCCCATTCGCTAGCTTCTCATTCTTGTTAACGTCAATAGCCTTCGTCCCATTCTCCCTAAATATCACCACTGCCTTCGTCGGGTATACAAAGAAGAGCGTATAGATCAATTCCCACAGAAGACGACCCACTCAACGACACAGAAGCGTAAAGGATGGAGGCTAGAACCCACTGGGTCCCGTTGACACCGAACGACCAAAGGCGGCTCCATCTCTTCCAACCTCATATCAACACCTCCAGACAGGGCGGAATGTGGCTTCACGCTCGTCCTATTTAGCATGAGAGGAGAGCGAATGCTTGAGATCATGAACTAGATAACTGACGAATCGATGACGGAAGGGTACGAACTAGAGCTAGATTTATCAGTAAATAGGACATCCCATTACAGGACGATAACCGGATAAACACGCACACACTGCGACTTCAAAGATCACCTCACGCGTCGGGAGTTGGTCAGGAGAGGAGGATGTCTAATTGCCAGGCGCATATATCCGATAGCACGACTAAGGAGTCGGGGTGGGGCAGTGAGACCGATATTCAGGATGAACCAGCACAAGAATCTTCAGGCAAACAGGGAGCTCGGCACTCGAAGGTGATGAATTCGATTGCTAACGTGAGGGTAAGGTGTCAGCGCGCCGTCAGCTGCAGTGTGGCATCCTCGAGGCTCGAGCTGAAACACTTGCCCCGATACTGCACACTTGCAACACGAATGTCTGTCGTAATGTGATACGAGTGTTTCATTCAGTGCTACTCAGGCGTCAAGGTGGCGTTACCTCCTAGTCGTGATGCTTGCTTGAGAAGCCGTAGTCAGTACCTGCGGACGCGAGCTGAGCCAAGCTCACGATGATGACAGTGATAGGAAGACTCGGAATCGTTGGATGGCAGACAAAGTCAGAGCAGGGAAACGTCGAGCAGTTGACGCTCGGTAGCGCTCGTAGTGCATCGGCTTCACACAATGAACATGGCCTCGAAAACAAGGGCCTGCGGTCGGTGATGTAGAATCGTTGATGTGAAGAACGATTCTGGGAGGCTTCTCGACGGTCTCGATCTCTATTGATAACACTGGGCGCTTCGGATGCGGAGCAGACTGACCGGGGCCGTGACTGTGCAGGGACATCGACAGCCCTTGCACGGCCACAGGCCTTCACTCAACGCAACCCTGAAGCTTTCAACCTTCTTTCCTCGCTCTCGCGCATGGCCTCACTGGGCAAGGAGGGCGCCAAACCTCGCTCAACCAAGATAGTTGTGTACAGCCTGGCACCGCGTGTCGTTAGCCGCCCTTTGGTCATTGGCTGAGGGTTCTGCCTCGCAGTCGACATGAGGTCGACGCATTCACAGCGAAGGCTCATAAAGCCAGGCGACCTTTCTTCTGCATGGTGAATCTCCCCCTTCCAACTACCATCCCCCCAATTGCGGCGTCATGTCTGACGTTCCCCCAAGCTCGATTAAGATGCTCGACGGCGCACACGATTTCGCTCTCTACCACCCCACATTTGTCTCGACCACTACAAAGCACATGGCGGGGAAGCGAGGTAATGTTCTCACCACGTTGCCAACCGACTCCTGTGACTCTGACCTCACTTCTGTTCATAGGCCTCGATAGACTTCTCGACCACTCAATGCGTGGCGCGTTTCACGACTCATCCGATCGCTATCCACCGCCGAGATGCCATTACGATAGTCGCCAGGAGCTCCGGAAAACGATCACCGACTGGGCAACAGGCCTCTCTGAAGCCAGCGAGAAGCTGTTGCTCTGGATGCATGGCCCGTTTGGTGTCGGCAAAAGCGCCGTTGCCCAGGACAGCGCCGAAGCTTTGGCAGGACTGATGAAGCTCGCCGCCTCTCTCTTCTTTTCGCGTCCCAACCATCGCAACAACCCAAATCGCATATTCACTTCTATCGCCTACCAGCTTGCTCTCCGGTCCCCACCGCTCAGTGATATCCTCGATTGCATAATTATGAGCAATCCGACCATCCTCACCGCTGCCCTTCCTATTCAATTTCAGGAGCTCATCGTAAAACCACTCCTTCAGCTCGCGCAAGTGACCGATTTGGATGGGTGGACTATTATATTGGATGGGTTCGACGAAATCGACGGTATTGACGCGCAACGCGACATCATCAACATCATCGCCACGTCGATCCGGAGCAGGACAACCCCATTTCGCTGGTTCATCCTCAGCCGCCCTGAGGCACACATCCAGCGAGCCATGCGTGCGCGCAATGTCACCCCTTTGTTACACACCCTCGACCTCCCCCTCTCTCCCGAAAAGGATCATGAAATCCTTACGTTTCTCACAGAGGAGTTCAAGAAGATCGGCGAGGAGCATAACCTACCAGCATCGTGGTGCACAGAGGCTACGTTTGCAATTCTTATGAAACTGGCTGGGGGATTATGGATTTACGTTAATACCATCACCCGATTCATTGGCAACGCAAAATCTTTCGGACCGCAATCGCAGCTTCGTCTCGTTCTCTCCCTTGAGGAGAAGCAAATGAGAACTCTGGCTACTAACCCTTTGGCGGCGATGGACCTGTTCTACGATCTTATCGTAGAGCAGATTCCATCGGACATCCTCCTCACAGCCCGTAAGATCCTTCTTCTCCGGGACTTTGTCCCGGAGGCTTTTGAAATCTTGTCAATTGCTCATATACTTCAATTATCGACTGAGGAACTCTCGGCCGCTTGTAGTTTCTTGCAGTCGGTGCTGTTCATTGCCAATAAGGAGGGTCATCCATCACACATTCAGTTCTACCACGCCTCGTTCATGGAGTACGCCCGGGATCCACAACGGTCGAAGGAGTTTTGTATTTATGGAGATATATTGGAGAGCGTTCGGCTAGAAGTGATTGAGCGAGTGAACGCCGTGCATTCTCGCAGTGCAGGTGCGTGCTACCATATTACCCTTCGAGTCAAGAGTTTTGTTCTGACATCCTTGGTTTGTTTGTACAGGAGGCTCGCTCAACCTCAATTTCACGCCTTGGGAGTCGAGTAAACCAGAAGATGAGGCCAAAACTAGGAAGAGAGACGCGTCGATCTACTTTGTCATGATCTACGCAATGTTTAAACTATGCGAACGCAGAGCGAGCCCCATTTCGCCTTCAACCGCAGCAGCTCTACAGAATGTAGCCTTCTCATACATTCCACGCTTTGCGAGGGGTTCAGGCGGGGTGTTCTTTCTTGTAGGCTACAATTCCCTCAGAGACAATGTATGTTCACGATCATTCCCCTTTCCCTTCGGACCTCTGACGTGAAGTTGCCAGCTACCACCCGAATATCATGACAAGATCATCCGAAAATCTACAAATCCGCTCCATCTTAACAAGAAACCGGGTCATCCTGGCAACAAACTCGCTTTCATCCTAGGAACTGCACCTAATGGGCTTATATGCTGGCCCAATTGGGATGGCTCGGACATAATACAAATTGAAGTAAGGTTGCCACTGTAGTCGGCACTCAGATCACTCATACATCCAACAGTTTCGCGAAGGAGAATACATGTTGTATGAAATGGAGAGCAGCATGACGCCGGATACAGAGGAAATTGCCGTATCAAAGCCAACGAGGGTCAGGACGAAACCAGCCCCAACTCAGGTATCAAGGCAGAAGCGATCTCGCGCTCAGGAGTCATCCAACAAGGTGGCGAAAGGATCAGGCTCGACGAAGAAGGCTAGGCTCGGAGCCGAGCAACCAGACGCTGTTCCCAATCAAGCTCGGTCGAGCACCAAAAGGAGTCGCAAGGGCAAGAGTGCCGTTCCATGAAGCCATGCAATTGGCAGTACGTCGCATCTTCACTAGACTCGCTAGTAAGACTGATCATGATTACACGTCGTCGAATGATCGATCTCGCCGACCCGGTAATATTAATCCGCTGTCTACGTAGCTAAACTAATGAGTCATATATTGTTGCTTGCATCTAAATTCGATCGATGAGCGATGTCCGAATCCAAGCACCTCGACCCTCAACAAAAGGCTGCATTCTGTAGAGCGCGATCTTCAATTGGCTCTGGCGCAGCCTGAACTCAATCTTGCCGAGTAGGTAGCTGGGCAAGTTTAAGGAGGCTTCTTGCGATATGTGTGGTCTGAAGTGGGGAAGACTTATGGCCATCTCGGTATAATCCGCATACTGGTACCCTCGCGACAGTTATCGCAGCTGGGATGGGATGGACTTCTTAACATCGCTACCTTCGCATATCTACGTCGACCAGAGCCATGGTTCACGAATGCTATCAACATTTGACATCAAGTCAACAAACCAACAAAACACAGGAGAGTAGGTAGAGAACATACCTAGGCGTGCCTAAACAACCGATAAGACTCCTTTGCCTCCTCCCTGTGGTGCAACCTCGCACGCAAATGTCTCAAAATTCCCCACTCCAACCCGGTCTCATGATGCGTGACATGTTGAGTCTTGAAAAGCGCCTAATCATCCACTGCGCAAACCCTTTGAAGCGAATCAGAACCCAGGCCGAACGATGTGAGCAAACGAGAATGAAAGAAGAGAACGTGGTTGAAACCACGATGACTTGATGATGGGATAAGGCGCAGGTAGCGTAAGGGGCGAGCTGGGTATCATAACACTCGCAAAGAGAAATAAGAGGGGAGATAAACGCTCACCTCAGGAAGAACCATACATAAAATTGTCCAGCCACCTCTTCATCAGCTGACCAAGAGTGAATCTGAACCAGACACTACAGGTTCCTCATGTCCGGTTCTCTTTTCTTCACCAGAAGGGGCAGGAGCCTGACCAAGTTTCTGTGACCCTCCTGCGACCCCAACATTCTGGTTCTTCCGCTGCAACACTATTGCCTCTGACAGCGGTTCTGGCGTTTTGAGTTTCTGCGTTTGAGGCAGTTTCCGGACCTTTGATAGGGAACTTTGATAGGGAGATGGCCAGCTAGGGTACCCTGGTCCCGCCTTTGCTCGTGTTCCTTAATCGCTCAATTTCGTTGAGACTCGGATTGTGGGATGATAAGTGCCTACATCTCGGCGTCTGTATCACCAACAGGCTGCGATTCGGAGTCAAAGGCGAAAACATAACTCTCGTCGACGCATTGCTTGTCCTCACCCCCAGCACTGTCTGCACCTACACCAACGTCCCGCGAACTCCCAGACTGTCGTCAATTTTCCAAAGGAAACGAGGCGAAGCTGAAACAGTGCCATCTTTGTAAGGACTCCACCACGATTATTTAAATTACACGTACCATCATAATCTCCATCCACTCCATTAACATTTGTCGAGGAAACTTCAACGATATCAGCTTGAGCTACTTGCACCCAGTATTCTTCCCGGCGAAAAGATGGCCCTGTGTTTGCAGGAGCTCGTCTCTGCCAGTTTAGGGGACTAGAAGAGTGAGGAGGAAGCAGACTTATGCCCAGGTTCTGCGGCAGAGCTGGAGGCGAAGAAGTGCTGGATGGGCCTGTAGTCAATGATGTGCGCGGTATGATCTGACATGAGGGAGTGAAGGCGTACCTCATTGGCATCGTCTTGTATTTTTTCGGGAAGAAAGCATCCAATTGCACGACAGAATAGGAGGTGAACTTTGGATGGGAGTAGGGAGCGTTCCACATCTCGGCCGTTGAATGCGAACATCGGACATAAGTAAAATGCCAAGGAAAGGAGGCATTTCCTCGACGACTCAATCTGGAGCGGCGAACGTGTGTTTGCTCGGCCTGAGAGTAGAGCGAATGTTTGTGAGTAAAGGGTTGAACGACGAGAAAAGGGGAACAGACATACATTCTTCACCTAGCGAACTGACAAGTGAAACCCTGCAGTACGACAAGCAGTCAGGCCGGGTGGCCTTGGGATCTGTGTTTAACCCTGGCTAGTCAGGCCATTACGCAGATGAGAACAGGACAACAATCCGAGAAGGTGAACGCGCACCTGTCGAGGGTTCCAAGTCACCCCAAGCTGGATTACCGAGGGGGATGCCCATTTACTATGGGCACATATCCAATAGCACGGCCAGGTAGGCGAGGCTAAGCGGTGAGACTAAGGTCCATTCCATCAGCACCGGAATATGCGAGGAGGGAGTTTGACTGTTGACACACGGGTAGAGGGATGAATTCGCGAGCTGAGGGCCAAGCGCAGCTGCCTCATTTTCGTGACGTTCGCTTAGCCTAGGGATTGTATAGCGGCTAGTAGACCTCTGAGGGGGCAGGCAGGAGAGCGCATGCAACGTGAACGCGTCAACGCCAAATGGTCAGAGGAATTGATGGATGCCAAATAAAGCCAAAATAAGAAACATCGAGGTCCAACTCAACTTTTACTCTAATCCACGACGACGATCGTCATCACTCAGTATGCAGTACACAATGGATATGTGACTTGGAGAACAAGGACTCGCTCCTCCTCAATCGAGCGCCTTTAGCGTTCAACCTTCAGCTCCAGCACTGTTGTAACAGACGCCCATTTATTAGCCAAGTTGAGCTATTTTGAGCATGAACACAGCCCAAAGTTGGTCCTGGCCAATGAGCTCTCCTTCTGACATAACCGTCAACATCCTCCCCTCCCCTCCGGCTTCCACTCATCATGTGACATGGCAGATAGTCTCCCTGGTCCTAGCCGGATGTTTGAGGGCGCACACAACCTGGCTTTCTATAACCCGACTTTCATTGGAAATGCAGGTCAAATGCCTGGAAAACTAGGTGATATTTCGACTACAGCGGGCGTTTCCCCCGAATGCTTGTGTTACTGACCCCGTTATCCTGGTACTAGGCCTTGACAAGCTTCTAGCTCATTCAATGCGTGGTGCATTTCACGACTCCTCTGACCGCTGGCCGCCGCCGAGGTGCCACTACGATAGTCGCCAAGAGATCAGGTCGATAATCCTGGACTGGGGAACTGGTCGCTCCGAGACCATTAAACAGTTCTTACTCTGGATGCATGGTGCGTTTGGCGTTGGCAAAAGTGCCGTGGCCCAAAACAGCGCCGAGGCACTAGAGAAAGAAAAGAAGCTCATCGCTTCATTATTCTTTTCGCGCCCCAATCATCGGAACAACCCCAATCAGATCTTTCCTTCTCTCGCCTACCAGTTTGCGCTCAGATGCCCACAGTTTGTTGATATTGTCAATCGCGAGGTCATGAACAATCCAACCATTCTTACTGCTGCACTTCCTCATCAATTTCAACAACTCATAGTAACACCGCTTCGTCAGATTTTGTCCGAAGTGGATATCGACATCGAAGGATCGGTCATAATATTGGATGGGCTCGACGAAATAAACGGCACCGACGCACAGTGCGACATAATTGACATCATCGCTACATCAATCCGTGATCGTACGACCCCGTTTCGTTGGTTCATCCTCAGCCGCCCCGAGGCACATATTCAGCGCGCGATGCGCGCTAGAAATGTGACGCCTCTGTTACGCGCCCTTGACCTTCCCCTCTCTTCCGAGGATGATCATGAAATCCTCACATTCTTCATGAAGGAACTACAAATAATCGGTGAACAGCGCGGCCTGCCTCCCACGTGGTGCTCGGACGCCGACTTTGCTGTCCTCGTGAAACTTGCGGGTGGATTGTGGATCTATGTCAACACGGTTACACGATTTATTGGTAATACGAACTCATTGGGGCCTCACAGGCAACTTCGACTTGTTCTCTCCCTTGCGCAGAAGCAGAGAAAGCCTTTATCTACGAACCCCTTGGCAGCAATGGATATGTTCTATAATCTCATTATGGATCAGATTCCACCTGAAGTTGCCTCAACAGTCTCCAAAATCTTGTTGTTCAAGGCATTAAATCCGGCTTGTGACTTCAAGCTGTTCGAAATACTCGCCATCACTAATATTTTACAACTGACAATCGAGGAGTTCATGACTGCTTGTGATTTCCTACAGTCCGTGCTCTTCGTACAGAACGATGAAGGCCATCCGTCAGAGATTGCGTTTTATCACGCCTCGTTCATGGAGTTCGTCCAGAGCTCAGAGAGATCTGGGAGATATTGCATTTTTGGAGAAGCCTTGGAGGACCTTCAACCAGAAGTCGTTAATCGCGTATTGACTGTATTGCAATCCGGTAACATAGGTACGAGATATGCTATCGCCTGAATATATTCGCCCTCACGCTCTTAACATGACTAGGAGACAGTCTCGATGTCAATCTAAGCTGGGACCCACAAGGGGACCTAAACCGTGAAGACCAGAAGCCTTACTTTACCATCTACGTCATGATCTCTTTAATGCTTTCTCTGTGCGCAGATCAAGCAAGCGCCATTTCACCTTTGACTGCAGCAATTCTGACAGACGTGGACTTTTCACTGGTTTCGCGGTTTCTAAAACTCTGCTTCGAGAAGCTCGCCCTTTCGGATTTGCAGTATGATTACAATTTATTCAGAGAGAATGTGAGTCCGAGCGAATTCATCCACTAGTGAGATCTTACCTGGCCCTTGCCGTCAGCTACCACCTGAATACCGTGACAAGATAATACGAAAATCAGCAAATCCGCTCCATCCCAAGGAGTCGCAGAACCCTCGAGCCGAGCATGTGTTCATTCTTGGCTCAGGCCCCCGTGAGCTGATATGCTGGCCCAAGGAAGATGATGAAGACGTTGTGGTGATTTATGTAAGGTATTCCACTGCAATTGGCAATCAGATCGCTTAATATGTCTCTAAAGGATACGCACATGACAGAGGAGACAGAGGAGACCAGCGTACTTGATATAGAGGAGGTTCAAGTACAAGAGACGGAGGGGATGCGGGTATCAGAGCCGACGGGGACTGAGGCTCCGGACATGGGGAAACTCATGCTGCGGGAAATAGAGGGCCCTGGAGCGCCGGAAACGGAGGAGGTCAGAACCATGGATAGGGAGGGTAATGAGAGGCGGAAATCCCCAGGGATCAAGGGAAGGCGACAATGGAAATGGATACCGAAGTGGCTACGAGCTCTTAACTCTCGTAAATAGGCTTTGAAATGACACATCTAGAGAATTTGTGAACCTCGAATGGAAAACTATATCTGAACATGCAAATCTAAATTGGGGTCTAAGTGGGGATGAGGCCCTCTCGACGTAAGAAAGCAAAATCAGAGAGCAGAGAAACGAGGGTGCCAAAACCTGTGATTGTGCTCCCGGACTGGCGCCTGGCTCGATCTTCGATTTCCATCAGCCTCGCAACAGACGCCCTTAGGTGATTGGCCGGAGATTCTGTTACACAGCCAACACGGTGATGGCAGCAGGCTGCAGACCTACCATCTTTCTCCAGCTTAGACTCTTTGCCCCTGTGACTATAACTCCCTCCGATTGTGCTGCTATGTCTGACGTTCCTCTAACCTCGAGTCGGATGTTTGATGGCGCGCATGACATGGCTTTCTATCATCCAACTTTTGTCTCGAATACTCTGAACCACATGCCCGGGAAACAAGGTGATCGCTTCAATCACTCCGCCGCCCGACCTTTCTGATGCTGACGTTCGCGTTTTTAGGTCTAGCTATACTCCTGGCACATTCAATGCGTGATGCATTTCACGACTCGTCGGATCGCTGGCCGCCGCCGAGATGCCATTACGATAGCCGTCAGGAGCTCTTGAAGACGATCACCCACTGGGGAAGAGGTCAATCCGGAGCCAGCTCAAAGCTATTACTCTGGATGCATGGCCCGTTTGGTGTCGGCAAAAGTGCTGTCGGTCAAAACTCCGCCGAAGCATTCGAGAAGCTGGAGAAGCTCGCCGCTTCAGTGTTCTTCTCTCGTCCCAATCGTCGGAACAATCCCATTCGAGTCTTCACTTCCATCATCTACCAGCTTGTTCTAAAATGTCCTCAGCTCGCTGATATCCTGGATCACAAGATTTTGAACAATCCAACTATCCTTACAGCCGCGCTTCCTCGCCAATTTGAAGAACTCATTGTGAAACCACTTCGTCAAATTTCATCACAAGTGACCGACATGGAAGGATGGGTCATCATATTGGATGGATTTGACGAAGTTGACGGCATCGAGGCACAATGTCATATCATCGACATCATTGCCACGTCGATCCATGACCGCACAACCCCGTTCCGCTGGTTCATCATCAGCCGCCCCGAGCCACACATTCAACGAGCCATGCGCGCGACCGACGTCACCCCTCTATTACATACGATCGAACTCCCCCTCTCTCCTGAAAATGACCACGAAATACTAACGTTCCTCATGAAGGAGCTCCAGAAGATCAGCGAGAAACATGGGCTGCCCCCATCTTGGTGTACAGAGTCTGAGTTTGCGGTCCTGGTCAAGCTTGCGGGGGGACTGTGGATATATGTCAATACCATCACCCGGTTCATTGAGGACGCAAATTCCTTAGGGCCGCGAGCGCAACTTCACCTTGTTCTCTCTCTCGCAGAGGAGCAAACAAGACCTTTAGCTACCAACCCTTTGGCAGCGATGGACCTATTTTACGATCTCATCATGGAGCAGATCCCGTCACACGTCCTCCCTACAGCCCACAAGATCTTACTTCTCCAGTCAACTTTCACGGATATGCTCCGTAGTGATCAACGGGACCTCGAGGCCCTTGTCATAGTCAATCTCCTTCGATTATCTATCGAAGAATTTTCCGCTGCTTGTAATTTTTTGCAGTCGGTACTTTTTGTCGCTAGCTCAGATCAGGGCTGGCACATCCAATTCTACCACGCGTCGTTCATGGAGTACGCCTTAGATCCAGGAAGGTCAAAGCAGTTTTGTATTGTTGAGGACTCATTGGAGAGCCTTCGGCTAGAGGTTATTGAGCGAGTGAACTCCGTGCACGGTTGCAGCACAGGTGCGCACTACTATGTTATCCCTTCGGTCAAGAGCTTTGTCTTGACATGCTTGGTTCCTTTTTGCAGATGGTGTGCTCAACCTCAATTTCACGTCTTTGGGATCAATCATTCGAGACGATAAGCCCGGAAGTTGGAATACGGACGCATCAATCTACCATGCCGTGATCAAAATAATGTTTAGACTATGTGAATTCCGGGGATACGCCATTACGCCATTGACTGCGACCGCTCTACAGAATGTGACTTTCTCATACATTCCACGCTTTATGCGGCGCTCAGGCTATGCAAACCTGCTCGTAGAGTACACTTACCTCAGAGATAATGTATTTTCACAATTATTCTTCTTTCTCTTTGGATCTCTAACTGTGGGGTTGTCAGCTACCGCTCGAATATCGTGACAAAATCATCAGGAAATCTACGAATCCGCTCCATCTCAAAAGCAAACCGGGCCTTACTGGCAATTCACACGCCTTCATCCTAGGAACCGTACCTAATGGATTGATATCTTGGCCCTGTGAACACCACGAGAACACTGTTGATATCAGAGTGAAGTTGTTTATCACAGTCAGCTCTCAGATTGCTCATATATTCCCAATAGTTTGATGACGGAGAACACTTACTATACGAAGGGGAGAGCTGTATAACCGGGTGGATCGGGAGGCGGCAATGGAGATGGGTTCCAGAGTGGTTACGCGCCATTATATTCCGTATTGCGAGAAAGAGACGTCGATAGCTTTTCTGGAACTGTACTATTACCGAAGCATACAAGTCCAGCTTTCTATACTTTTGCATTTGGCTTTGCAAGACTTGGGGATGATCTCAAACACCATCCATCAACAGGGCTGCCAGGCAAAACCAGAAAGCTAGACAGAGCCTCGAAGGATAGATCGTAAATCTAGAATAAACGACCCATGTCCGACCGAGAGGGGATAAAGGGGAAACACAAAGACCAGACACTTCAAACCTGAATGTTCTCGTAGATTTCGATAGAATCTCCGCCATATTCCTAACTAGTTCCTGAACTCGAAGAACAAATACCGCTTCTACCATGTGCTCGTTAGCAAATCCGGCTTCGAATTCAAGTAAAGAGCAAAGCACAGGCCATTTCGGTCGCGGTATGTGTACTCAAGTCTCAGGCAATTCTTCCGAATATCGCGTTTCCTCGGAGTCTTGGAATGGCTGCCACCGGCCGAGTTAACGTCTATAGAAGCAGATGTCTCATGATTTTATGGAAGTGCGGCAAGATAAAGGACTTGGCAAGGACTTGGCAATAGTGCATTCGAGCATCGCGTTGAGTCGAGGATCAAAGTTATCTCGGTAGTGGCTCATGAATTTCTGAAATCAGGATACCTTCAGGATACCTCCAAGATGATGTTCGATCAGAGTATTGTGTGGATGTCTCCGCAAGTACTATGAGCCTTCGAGGGAATTCTCCAGGCCAGTGAGTCTGAAAGGCTTGAAGCAATGGTCAAAGTAAAGCGAAAGCAGATCCGTCAAAATTTGGAATTTAATGCCACTGTCACGTGTGATCCTATTCTTGGTCTTTGGTTCGAATCCCATCCGTCTCTTGGTTTTCCGTCCTTTGCTTTGCGCTTTTGACTCTCTATCCTGAATCCATGATACAAACCGGATTGATCCAACATGCGCACGACGATCTGGTAACAGATGCGTGCTACGATTTCTACGGTCTCCGTCTTGCCACTTGTAGTCTTGATCAGAGGTAAACAGGCACAAGGAGACATAACCTCTGTTATTCACCATTCATCTTCTAGGATAAAGACATGGCAGTTAGACGAAAGTTCTGGCTCATGGCACGTTCAAGATGAGTGGAAGGTACCTATCTCTTCTTTAACACCTCTCAATTCTATTTACTGATTCCTTATGACCCGTCTCGCGGCGCGTCGTTTCTCACAGGCCCATGAAGCACCTGTATCAAAAGTCTGCTGGGCGCACCCAGAATTTGGGCCCGTTATCGCGTCATGTTCGTTCGACCGGACGACTAAGGTCTGGGAACAAGCTCCCCCCAGCGCTCTACTCGACTCCCAGCTAGGGGGAGGCGCTACTGGTGGCGGCGGAGGAGGTGCACCTGGAGGTGCTGGTGCAGGAGCGCAGCCTGTATCGAGGTGGATAGAGAGGAATGTGATGGCAGAAAGCAAAGGAACAGTACGCGATGTCGCCTTTGCGCCTCACTACTTTGGCCTCAAACTGGTTCGTGGCTTGCCTACCTTCTGTGAAGAATCGATGAGCTAACGTCCCTCTCTAGGCTTCAATTGCATCGGATAATATCCTTCGTATCTACGAATGCATAGACCAGTCATCACTCACAACCTGGCAACTCCTCCAAGACATCGATGTNGCGAACCTTCCGACTTCCGCTACACCCACATTCTACGCTTCTCGNGCTCAGACATTAGCGCTCGGCACGCCAACACAAACGTACTCCTCTTCTTCTCTCGGCGTTGCTTCCGGGGGACCTGAAAAAAACAATTACGCCGACCACGCCCAAGCGCTATCACAAGGTCTCGCNCAAAACGCAGCCATCAACGCGGCGAACGACAGAGCAAGGCATGGTGTAGGCAATCGCGAAGCAGATGGGGGTTGGGCTCTCTCGTGGTGTAAAGACCGGTATTGGGGAGAAATTCTAGCTGTCAGCGCCGGAACTACCGGGGTGGTAAAGGTAAAGTCTCTCATCCTCATTTTCTCATCNTCATGGGTGCGAATCAAGCCGACTAACAAACGTCTCCGGTCCGCAGATCGTGCAACTAACACCTTCGCGACGACATATTACCCTCCTCACGCTCGATCCCTCACCATCGANCGGCNCCACCTCAGGCGCCACCCAAAGCGGTCTAAGCACACCGGGGAATTATTCTCCCTCCTCCTGGACACTCNGCCCACCCTTCCTTCTCCGAATCAAGCGGTTCTGACATNCCAGGTACAGCTGCAGGGGGTTCCTCCGGCTTTGGAGGTCCATCGGCACGACCTGGTAGCTCCTCAACCCATCCTCCTCCCCCCGCACAAACTCAAACACAAAACATTACGCAAGCGTCCTCATCTTCATCCCAAAACGCNAACAAATCGGCAATTACCTCGTTATCATGGGCACCGTCTTGCGGTCGTTCGTATCATCTGATCGCGACGGGGAGCCGTGATGGTGGTGTGAGGATTTGGAAGATTCAGCCTGGGGAGGAATTGGAGAATGGGAATGGCGTTGATGANTTGGATCCTAGTGGGCGTGATGTCGATAGCGAGGATCCNAGATGGACTGTTGCTGGTNTGGCCAAGGTTGAGCACAAGTACGTTCAACGTCTNAACCGTCATTAGGGTTAATCTNACGTCATTAATCTCAACTCGCAGATCGGCCGTAAGTCGTGTTGAATGGAATGTTACTGGGTACGTCTACCTCAATTCCCTCACTGCAAANCGCGCCTAATTATTCTTTCTGTAGCACAATTCTCTCCTCAGCTGGCAACGATGGCCGTGTTCGACTNTGGAAGGCCGGTNCTGATGGCGAATGGAAATCGGCTGGNAGCATCGGTGTAGAGCAGGCTGAGGAGTCGGAACCGAGCTCACAAGCTGATCAGCGAGATGTTGAGATGGAGTGAGCCCTGAGCGCGACAGNGATACCCAAGGTCTAAGCTAGCGCCTGACTCCTGTAAGTTCTTTCCGAGGCTCCGGAAACTGGGTTCGGAATTGATCTCAACNGCACGGTCACAATATACATAGTATTAACGGGTATTGCAAGAGATTCGAATTCGGTGAAGCTCCAATTATAATGAATTAGTATTNTACTTGTGTTGGACCATTGGCTAACTAAACGATACACCCTGNCATCCATTGTCGGTGAGCCATTGCTGGTATTCCAAAATTCTTTCCTCAGAAGGTGGTCCCTCAAGGACCAAGGCATCTGTNCGAGAATTCGCTAGCGATGCCCTTGTGTGCAGAACGAGTGTCGTTCTAGAACCGCGTCCCAAAAGAAGGTATTCTCTGTAGCGGGTTCTCATAATAGATCCCTGTNAATGATACACGCTCTGATCAGTCTTCCTTGATACGGTNTACTTCGGGGACCCACCCAATGTATAGGAAAGTCGGCGTTGCNCACATCCGCTTTNTTTGTTAACGCTCTCATATATTCAAGCAGCCGAAGGTCAGAATCGCTACCATTAGGCTTAGAGCGTACNAGCTCTGTCGNGGAATACTGATGNAAGAACNATTCAGTGGTCANTTGGACCGAAGCTTTGNATGATTGNGATGNAGACGTACATGTGAATGAATCCAGTTAACGATGTGCTGAATGTTATNATGCCCAGCAAGATAACGGAAATCAAANTCGTCTAGGAANTGNAATAATTCGTCATTCCTACGCTGAGTGCACCACTTGAACACCTCGCAAACATGCTGTTTGANATGTCGAGCTAGTTCATGTGAGAAGAAATCGGAATCACATCGGGAAGGAGCCCANGTCAATTCAGAGCCTATTAAATAGCAAATGNTTGATTGTTAATGATGNTGGTGTGAGTGGCAAGTGNAGAGCTCACCTTGGTCGACACAAGGNATTGCTCGGTACCACGATAAGAACGTTGTTGCAACTTCCCCGAAAACTCGTTCCTGGTTCAGGGAGAACTTCCCTGAGCGCTCGAAGGAGAGTAGAAATTGTTGAAACGACGTATGATATATTNCCAACGGCGCCTGATATGCATCTTTTGCTGANGGTATCCTAAGAACGGAATGAAGCTTCTGCAAAGCAGCGTAAAAGGTATCTTCTTGAATGCGAAGGATATTACATANAATCTGTGCCGATGGAGGTGAAGGCCTCCAGGTGCGAGAGAACCATGANGTTAGAGGGGAGGAGGCAAAATACCAAACGTGAGCAAGAATCCTCCATGTAGCAGGATATTCCTNGTCTGGTATCTTGGAGAGCACCTGCTTATAGACTCTATCTAGAGGCGNGAGTGGGTGATAGTNTCCGTCGGCCGGCTCTTCAGTCAGGCCCNCGATGAGGGAGTCTAGTTGGGTCACAGGGTTTGTTGAATTTGAATCCTCGACATAATCGAGAGCAATGCTCGCGACTTGGAGTAACCCTGAGGAGATGCGGAGGATCATGTTGAGATGTTTNNACGATGGCCAGTTCGGCCGGATGGTGAAAGGCGATGCGTCCCGAATCTTTGCGAAGCCATCNCGCAAGTATTTCTCTACNTCATCCCAGCTCTCTCGGTCCAGTAANAGCTCCTCCCTATGACACTCCGGAACGCGCGAGAATGCCTGCCTGAGGTGCGATTCNGGCCGACTGAATACAGCCCAAACAATGGGGAAACCGCGCCTTACTCGAACAAGGTCGGCAATCAGCCCAATGAGATTGCATTGATGTCGGACTCCAGCACACTCATCGAAGCCATCCAGAAGGACGAGAAAGGGTTTACGAACACTCTCATCCTCCTGGCTTTGAAGCCTTATGAATGGCTCAACGATAAGCNGCTTGAATTGGACGGGAATAGCCTTTTGAAGTAGTTGCGGGTCGTCGGAGAGTATCTGGGTGACGATAGATTTGTATGAAGCACAATGCGTGGCGAGTTGGTAAGCTATGGTTGGGACGATCGTCTCGGGGTTGTCGCAGTTATTGAGATGAGAAAAGAAGAAGGCCGCGCCAAGACGTTCCATCTCAAAACATCTCTCTGCAAAGGTCTGCGCGACGGCTGATTTCCCGCTCCGAGCAGGACCATAAAGCCATATGAAATCATACTCTCGTTCGTCGCACTCCACCCAGATCACAAGCTTATCGTTNATGCGAACGCGAGTGCCTGGGTGACACTTGGGAGGCGGGTCGCGAGCACTCGAGTCCATCGCAGCTTTGGGTTCCGTGAAAGGATGNAGAACATCCAAAACTAAGTAAAACTCAAAATAAGTTACACTCGTTCTGTTCGCTTCACTATGGGAACGCACCTGGTTTTCCGCTCGATAAATAACTGTTCCTCTCTACCACAGTTGCGTGGATAACACAGTTATGAGCCCCGCTGAAGGGTCCACTAGATATGTATCGCGAAGCAGGGACATCTGGAGACAATGTGCTCAATGTATTACGTCGCGTCCCGCAATCAGAACTCACCCTTGGTGACGATCGATCGTCGACTTCCACCTGAGAAGTATTCACCAAAGTTCTCTGGTAGAAGCTCAGATACTTGGGAGCTGAGGCGGTCGATGAAGGAGTCCAAAGTCATGAGGCATGTGAAAACAGCACTTTCGCAAAGGTTGAATTCTACCTCGAGACGGCGCGTGAAGTTAGCTCACGCCTTCAATTCCCTCATGCGACTATATTCCCAACAAATAGAGAACGTCAGCTTGGGGTCGGTTCAAGGGTCAAATATAGCAGGGGAGAAAATACCGGACTTGGTGTCAATCATGGAGGCGGCGATCGGCATAACTGAATTGTTTAANAGCAACTTTGCTTCGCGTCAGATGTAGGCAGTGCTTGGCCGGCGGAGTATCTTCCGTCAAGGGATTAGCAGAAACGGGGATAATTTAATCCCTGAGTTACGTGAATATTCTGAGAATGGACCAATTGAGACGAGGTCGCCGAACAGCGGCGACGAGACTAGCTTGATACTATGCTGATAGTACTCAGACAGGGACGGGACACGATTTAGCCACGAGTGATAACTCCCCTAAACTTGAAAGGGCTGGACACTGGCCAGTATCGACGGAAAATCTGGAATTGATATAATTCACGGCGTCGTGAGTCTATCGTTCGATAATCAACTGAACGCACGTTGAAAGGGAGGGTATGAAATCATGCAGAGAAAGGTATTTTAAAATATAAAGCTTTTCATGCGCCACAAGGCACCATTTTTCCCATCAAGCTCTGAGCTTCTGAGCTTCCCACTGGTCGTCTCGTATCTACCACAGAAAATTGATAGCGTAAGTGCTCGACACGTCCATGTGACTGGGCTCGATAGCCTGTGAACATATCATGACATTATGGACTCCTGTAGCCTGACAACATCTAGACATTCGTGTTTGCTCGTAAATCTGACCGCTCAAATCGCTAGAAGACCGCGACTTTTGGCCTCCATTTGAAATTCTGATATATGAAGAACTATGGACCCAAGCCGAACGTGAGAAAGTGCGGCTAAATTAAATATGTTTGCAGGCGATGGGAGTCGGACTGATCGGATATCAAATGGACCGTGTCAGTTCCAGCGAAGGGGATTATTTTGACTCACACGTCTGCTACCACTGGCTGAGTGAGGCGACTTCAAGGAGATCAGCACTTCTCATTCCCTTGTGCTTTATTGAAGCCCCATGCTTTCCGGCCAGACGATTGTCCGAAACACAAATCCAGCGGCATCACTGGTGGTTTCAAAGGTATCTGATAATCACGCTGCTTCAGGTGTTTTTTAAGGGATTACAGTGATGTGTCCTTGACCAGCCTGGTCTCTCTCTGGATGGCATGTTCATGAACAAACAGGCCGAACGGGGAAACCCTCGTTACTGACCATCTCAGCTTCTATGCAATAACATTGCCATCAGACCAGTCCTCCGAGTCTAGACTCTGGACGCTTCTTGATACTCGTGGACATAACTTCCAGATTTGGAAGAACTCTTTCACTGTTAATACTTTCAAAGGTTCGGTCCAGTTCGCAACAGCTAGCTAGCCCTCTAATGCCTTTCAGCCCTGGAACCGCTCATTTGCCGGACGGCAATCACCTCTTTTATACCGACAGCGGTCCAGTTGAAGGCGCTGTGACATATACGAGTGTAATCCTGATCCACGGACATGCTTTCAATGGACGTACGTCGACTGATATCGTCAGTTCGAGAAGACGATGCGCTAATAGGATTCACGCTCACTAGATGTCTTTGAGCCCTTGCATGAGATCGCAGCTCAATATTGTCTCCGTCTGTTTGCAATCAATCGCAAACAATTTGCTGGCTCGTCCGTCTTCTCCCACACAGAGATCAATGAGCTCCGCAATGGAGACCCGATTTTTCTTGACCATTTAACGGTTCTACTTGGTCACCTCACCGAACACCTCATCAAAGAACATCATTTGCCACCGCCAAACGCGGAGCGTACTACAGGCGGCATAATGATACTGGGATGGTCACTCGGCTGCGCCGTTGCCAATACCCTTCTATCCAATTCCCGACTATTTCATCCAGAGCAATACGATGTCTTACGTCGCTACATCATGAAACTAGTTCTATATGGTGTGTAGATATCAATGACACTCTCTGTGGACTAAATTTGAAGAGAAAATGATTTGCAGACCCCCCTCTGGTTGCCTTCGGGTTTGGAGCACCATTAGGAGGCCAGGCGTTACCTGGAGATTCTCTTCAAGATTTCTACGAAACGTTCAAAATCACGGTTGGCTCCTACTTTGATCAACCAAATGATTGGGACGGTGACCCAGCAAAACTACCTCCCCAACCTTCCTCCAAGCCAGCAACTACAGCCTCCTGGGCCCAGGAGCTATTGGTGAAGATCTATGAGCCCAAGTCAGCCGCGGTCTCTGATTGGCCATTGTGAGTCGATCCACGCTACGCTCTAGTATATCTCCTCTCAACAGGATTTCAAAATAAAGGGCTGCCGGACCTATACAAACGTCGATTCGCAGGCTCACTGATCGGGCTTTTTTCGACAAGGGATGTGTAGCAGAAACCTTCCCAGAGATCGACGTGCTGTACATCGTATGTTGGAAATCTCCAAGATTTGCGCTATTGGCGTATGAAAACCCTTTATGAGAAATCACAAGCAAGTGGTGGGGTAGCGCGACCTATGACTTTTAGGGTCGAAAAAGGTGTAAATCATTTTGTACGTCTTGTCTCGCCTCTTCGAATAATACGTACTAATACTCTAGTCAGTGGCACTGGGAATCGCCTCATGATTTCCTACAGTGCCTTGTCGATAGTAATATGCAGGGGAAATAGGCAGTTTAGTCGCACGCTGATGATCAAAACCAGATCTTCTTCGAAGGCAATCGCACATTGAACGATAATAGAATTAATCGTTGTCACGAATATACTAAGTCCATTTTGACACTTGCTTTCTCACACCAAACGCCGCTCTGTGAACAAGAGCTTTGGCGTCGACACCGCTCTAACCCTCGATCCTATTCCTAGACTCACTAGAACCAACGGATACAGCTCGAAGCAAATGTCCACTCGCATTGTCCTCATTACCGGCGGTGCTCAAGGAATCGGAAAAGCCATTGCTCTTCGGCTTGCTCGAGATGGATGTGACATTGCCATAGATGATGTCCCGAGCAAGTCAACCGAGCTTGAGTCAGTAGCGAAAGAGATTCAAGGCCTTGGTAGAAAGGTCATTATCCTCACTTATGATGTCACTAAGGAGGAGAGCGTAAAGGAAATGGTCGAGAAAACGGTCGCTGCATTTGGTCAACTTGACATTGTGAGTTTGAGTTATTATTCAAAAAACACTGCGTGGAACTGAATCCGCTCGTACTGAAGATGGTAGCTAATGCTGGAATTGGTCCAAAGAAACTCCTTCCAGTAGCCGAAGGTAAATTTCTCTGTCAATTCAGGTCTTCAAGAAACAACAGTTGACCTGGGCCTGAATTCTCTTCAACGGTGGCACCTACGCACAGCCGACCTATCGGCCTGGGAGGCCCTCTGGGATGTGAACATCCGCGGCGTTGTCCACTGCTATAAATACGCTGCCCAGCAGATGATTAAGCAGGGCACAAGTGGAAGGATCATTGGTGCAGTCCTTTATTATTCCCATCACTGCCTATTTTTACTCAATCGTTGTAAAGGCGCTTCCTCTCTTTGTGGCCTTAGGGGTACGTCGTCTGCCTGCAGCTTCAGAGAAATTCGTAACTCGGCGCTCTTCATCAGGATACGCGCTTTTGGGCGATTACTGTATGTCGAAAGCTGCAGTCCGAATGTTGACACATGTCGCTGGTACAGATACTAGTCTTTATGAATGCTCGCCTTGGCGCTGATCATCTTGTGTATCTAGCGCTTGAGCTGAAAGATAACAATATTACAGTAAACGCCTATGCGCCAGGTATAATAGACACTCCAATGGCAAGAGGTAATGTATTCATCTTAAAAACGAACATCTGCTAGGTGCTGATAGGTGACGCAGCAAAGGCATCGCCTGACAGCGGTGATCCTCTCGCCCCACTAAAATCCGTATGTTGCAACCTTCTCGTTCATGGGTTAGAAATCATCCATACGCAATCTCTGACCAACGGCAGATACTACGCATGCCCGAGGCGAAAATCGGACAAGGCGATGACGTTGCTAACTTAGTATCTTATCTGGCATCTCCGGGGGCGCAACACGTTACAGGTGTGTACCGAGAGCACTGGGCTAATCATGAAATGTAACCTCGGCCCTGATAGGGCAAACCATACCGGTTGATGGCGGACAACTACTTTGAATACTTGCTCAATTGAAGGTTTCTCCGTCGTGATAATAATAAACGTTGCTTCCCAGCGCGCCTAATCGCTGGGATAGTAGTACCGAAATTAATTGCAAGAAGACCTGCGCGCATTTCTTGAGAGCTTCTCCTGATCCTAAGCTGAACTTCAGTACCCTCTAATCACTTAACTTCCGATGCGACAGAGCTCGATAAAAGTGAAATGACGCAAGTGTGAGGCTGCGTATAGCGAATGTCGCGCAGGGAAACCAGAAGGTATAAAGTATAGCAATGAATTCCTCAAGCTGCAGATCGAAGCTGTCTCACATTCCCCCTGATAACGGTGAGCTGGACATTCCTCTACCTCAAAGACCTCCTGAAACATTTTCTCCCATAGTTATCAAACTATGCCTACCAAGAGCTCTGCAGCGGCCAAGAACCCCATGAAGCCTTCCGATGCTTCCAGGATCCAATCCACTCAGGTTTGTTACTTCCATTGTAAACAGCTTGCATCACCTCCGAAACCCTGACACCGACGCCACAACGCCTAGGCCAAAGCTGGTAACCCCACCGGGAGTAATTCTTTCCCGGCCCGTGCGCAATCATCTGCTGCGGCCAACTTGAATCGAGGCGTCGCGAATCCTAGTGGTGGAAACATTACGAACGGTGGAACTACCAGGATCCCGAAGACAGCCACTTCATCTAGCAAGGGCGCTGGGGGTGTGTCGAGAAAGTAATGTTGATGGAGTGACGTAGTCTAAAGTTGCGAGTTGTGTGTACTCATGGAAGCTCATTTATCACTAGTCTAAATATTGAGGATTCATCAGACTTTCCCATGTCTTCCTGTCATTCGTGGGTACGAGCTTTTGTACCCGTGCCTTCGGCACGGGGCCAGCCGCGCCCGTGGGAGGGCAGGCTGCTTACAAATAGCTGACCAATTCTGACTAATTCTGACTAATTCTGACTAAGCTGACTAAGGCTGACTAAATCTTGGTCAGCAATATAATCATTGTCCCGTTCTTTTTAGACGAGGGTTATTACCCGTGCCCAAGGGCACGGGGGCGAACCGCAATCTAATTCTGAGTTTTGAACACAATCTAATTCTGAGTCTTGAACACAATCTAATTCAGAGTCATGAAATACTGTACATTTATTCAATCAATGAACCTATTATCAAACACTTCTCTATATACAACATTCATTGTTTTATGGTTTTCACGATTGGTTTCAGGTAACACTACAGAAAGACAGGAAGGAGAAGTACAACGTGATAAAGCAACATATAACTGTCCATGTGAAAAAACTGAAGTCTCTA
>JANIEX010000490.1:0-29326 GCA_027627405.1 Leucocoprinus birnbaumii | reverse complement strand
CACTTGTGAATAAACTACGGAGACGCACCTCGGCCCTCGTCAGCTTCACTTATCAGCTCGTCCTCCTCCATAGCCTCATCCGCAAACTCGCTCTCGCCGTCCATGCCCTGACTCGGCTGAAGGGACTGTTAATGAGCTGTGCCATGTTCAACTGTTGTTTTGCGCACCTGTCGCGACACGATGTTGCTGGGGACGACGTCGCTGAGGATGTCGTCGTCCCGCAGTTCGCTGACCGTGAATTGCTATCAGGGACTGTGTCAGAGAAATGGTCGAGAAAATTTGAACGGAACAGGGCGTACACTCATAATCGACGTTTGTGGAAAGCAGGGGAGTGACGCGTGACAGACCGCGTCGCGTGACATCAGAGCCGTCATCAATTCGTTCTCACACAAATGAGCTCACTCAGGACTCATAGTCCGATGCCAACTCTCGAAGGGACGTATTACCCAGGAGCAACCCTCGATCTCTATGCCTGGCAACAACCCGACCCGCCTATTAGCACAGAAGTCAAGTACACCTTCAAGGACGGGCCGCGGATCCCCACCCAGCTCAGCGAGCGCTACAAGAAATCGATCGCTGAGCGCGTCGCTCTCCCCTCCACTCCCCCGACTGTGTCCATTACCCTCGAAAGGCGAATGGACTCCAGCATGAGTCGAGTTCCACACGTGTGGACGGCCCGCGTACTCGCAGGGGCGACCACATACCCATCGCATTTAGTGGCGAAGATATACGACCCCGTGTTCTCCGACGATGAGGAGGCCGGGCATGATGACCCTTTCCACCTACGCGATCTCTGCATCTCTTGCGAGGTGGAGTCCTACCGGCGGCTTGAGCCTCTTTATGGAACGCAAGTACCGCGGTTCTACGGATACTTCGCTGCGATGGTCCCCGACCAGGACAGCAGGACGGTCTTTGTCCTTCTCCTTGAAGAAGTGCCGGGCAGGGACATACGCACCATTGTGCCTCCGGATGATGCAAATAAAGTATGCCCCAAGCATAAGGAGGCTATCATTGATGCCGCGCTCCGTCTGTTCTACGACGTCCGAGCGTGCGGCGTCAGCCAGGTAGACATGACGCCCAGGAATGTCATCTTGCGGCCGCAAAAGCACGGCTTGCTATCGATGCCAGAGGCGCGGTTCTGTGACTCAGAGGAATGCCCGGTAGCTCTTGATGTAGACTGTGATGACTTGGATATGGTCATGGTTGACTTTGAGGTGGTGGATTTCAAAGAGCCAGATCCCAAGTTCGGCGAGCCAGCGGTGCAGAAGGAGTGTATGGAGGCGGTAAAACCGCAGTATCTCAGGAGATGGCTGTTGGGCGGGCTGTATTAAAGTTATAGATTATCTGTCTCGAGCTGAAATACTATATGCTGGCCATCGCCGTAGGGCGTGTTGATGAGCGAGAATTCCAGTGGACAGGCATCACCGCACTGGACTAATTGGTTTTCCGGCGCCTAGAAATTCGTATGCGGGCTAATATCGCAGCAGACCACAGGAACGTTGATTAGAGAGTCTTCCTGAGCACTGTATATGTATATTCAAAGCTGTCCTGAATGTACTCCCATCCCACACGTGCTCGTAAGAGGGTCGCAGTATTTGCGAGCTTTTTAATCCAGCCAGGGCCAAACGACGCTCCGAATGACATTATCCCTCCATCGCTATTAGGCATTCCCCTTCTTAGTACTACCTATCGGCAGGCCCACTACTATTTTCACAGGCTTTATCTATTGTCCTAAGCCAATAATTGGGTGGTCTCTTCAGCGGCGGTCGGTCATCGTCGGACCCCATAAACTTCAGTCCAAGGGGGATCTTCATCAGAATGGGCTCAAACGAGCAGCCTAGTCAAACCTACCGTGATAATACTAAATTCTTACGCCCATTCGCTAAAAAAAACATAGGTAACGCAAAAAACATCAGGGGCCCTTACGCTGAACGTCGCCTCAGGTTGAACAAGGAGAACAGACGAGATTAAGAACCGGATGTAATTCTAAGGATTCCTTGGTATATGTCCTATTTTGGTTTTCATGTACATCTTCGTTCCTTTGAGTATCACATGAAGGAAGCCTTGGGTTTGAGCGAATGAAGGTTTCTCGCTGCATACAGATCATGTAACTGGCAGCTTCTCAAGAGTTGAAACAGGAATCATAGACGAGATCACAAAAACCCGTCAATTAGAATGCATTATCTCTGCACCAAGTATTCACCTGTAATTGTTTTGATTATGAATGGCGCAATGAGCTTCTCTTTCTCGAACCTCTTCGACCGTTGGTGGTTGAACACCGTGGAAAAGATCGTGTTTCAGGCTCAATGGAAGCGTAACATTCCAGAACTTGCGATGGTAGTATGGATCCAGGTGCCCTACTGAGCCTTCAGGCACATGCCTAATTGCCGGGTATTGATTCTCGGTATATTTTTGTATGATCCATTTACAAAATTCCTTAATCGACGCATTACGACCGACTCGAGGATGCCTGGCACAGCGGCCGCACGCAACACATGATCTCAACGACGGATATTTCACATGCAGCGCTGTGCAGATGCACCATTCCGAGATGAGGAAAATCTGATCTTTCCCTTCACCATCCGCGATTCGCGGTTGTAGTTGAATGATGAGCCAGGGCCATCTTCTCGGACAAAATTAATTTGTGCAAGGAAGATTGGCCATGAGAACAACATCCAACGGAGGGCGGGTACCTATTTATTGCATACCTCCCATTCGCTGGTTGCCACCGGCTAAGCACTCTCATTTCAAGGTTGGTTATTTTCGGTAAGGGCCGGAGGTCGTTTCTCTGCTGTTATGACCATGGCGTCGTTAACATCGACGTCGTTCAATATCAACACTTGGTTCAAGACACTCTTCTTACTGAATATATTAGTATAAATAGACAAACTTCCCAATGTCAAGCGTGTAAAACACGGTATGAAGGTGCTGCCAGAACTTGATTGATCAAATCTACCAAGTACTTATAGCCGCCTTAATACTACTAGCGTGAGACTTCATCTCGTCTTGCTTCTATCCTCATACACGCATACACAATGCCAACCGGGGCCGAGTCTATCGCCCAGCACCTCCCGCAAGTCCGTGGTGCGGGTGCAGGCGACTACTATATTGTCGGTTCCAGCGGCCATTCCACCAGCATCGCCCGGCCCCCAAAGACCATCATCGCCTTCGCAGATAACACCTTTGGCAATTCTCTGCAGTCCCCAGCTCTCCAACAGGCACTGCAGGTCCAACTCAATGCAGTTGAAACCGAGTCAAGCCACGATCTCGCTACCGAGGGTGACATCGAGCGTGCTGGAGCACTTTACCTCGTCCATGACATCAATCTCATTATCGAGAGGGGCCTCTTGCCCCGTCTTAATATCCCCGTTAATCAGTTTTACTGTGTGGGGCAGTCTACTAGCGGAACATCCAGACCGGATATCAAGTTTGTCGTTAACGGTATTCCTGTCTTGATCCTCGAGTACAAGCGAACGTAGGTGTTCACAATTGTTTGCTTATCTGCTTGTCTAAGTGCGTTATTTGTATGAAAACAACAGGAACACGTTGAGGGAAAGCGATTGGACCGGTGCACTGGTCACAGCAGACCGTACTGCACAACAGATCATCAACGATATACCACCCGGCGTACAGACGGCGCTGGTGGACAATGCGGGTATCATCTCAAAGCAGGCAAGCAAGTACAGCTCGCAGTGTGGTCTCATTGTTCTGTGCAACTACCAGAATATGATTGTGCTGGATTTCACGCCAGGGAATACGGCTTACAACAACCTCACGAACCCTGTTCGATACCTATTCTCCTCGGGGACGCATTTGACTCATAAGCAGCTCTTGATCGCTGCGTTGATCTATGGCATGAGGAAGGCTGGTGTTATGGGCCACGATGGTGAGTAGCTCAGGTCCATGCTGATCTTTGGAGGCACTGATTATGTGATCGTAGCTTGAAGCAAGCTGTCTTGTACAGTATGCTATAATTGACGCAGGAATACAGGTGTAACTAGATGTACAACGAATGAATGACGACCAGTATTATAGTCCCCGTAATGGCAGGAATACCCATCGAGAGGAACAACCAGGAGACCTTGGGGTATGTTATGGCATCCCATTATTCGGCCACCTCTCAAGATACATCGGTTTTATCTCCTCTATGTGAGTCCCCTGCGCCGCTGGCTTGCCGAAGCTGGGATCTGGCTTTTCGAAATCCACGATCTCAAAGTTAACCATAACCATATCCAAGTTATCACAGTGCATGTCAAGAGCTAACAAGCAATCCTCTGCGTCAAAACACTGCGTCAATGATGACGAGACATGCTCTTGCAACCGCAAGATGATATTCCTCGGCTGCATGTCTGCCTGCAGGACCCCATATGCTAAGACATCGAAGAACAGACAGAGCGTGGCGTTGATGATAGCCTCCTTTTATGAACTGTGCCATGTTCAACTGTTGGTTTTGCGCACCTGTCGCGACACGATGTTGCTGGGGACGACGTCGCTGAGGATGTCTTCGTCCCGCAGTTCGCTAACCGTGAATTGCTATCGAGGAATATGTCAGAGAGATTGGCGAGAAAATTTGGGCGGAACAGGGCGTACACTCATAATCGACGTTTGTGGAAAGCAGGGGAGTGACGCGTGACTGACCGCGTCGAGTGACATCAGGAGCTGCCATCAGTTCCTTCTCACACAAATGAGTTCACTTAGAGGACTCAGGCCGATGCCACACCTCGACGAGACATATTACCCAGGGGCAACCCTCGATCTGTATGCTTGGCAACAGCCCGCCGCGCCTATCAGCACAAAACCCAAGTACAACTACACCGATGGGCCGCTCATCTCCACCAATGTCAGCGAGCGCTACAACAAATCGATCGCTGAGCGGGTCTCTCTCCCCCCCACCACCCCATCCGTGTCCATCATCCTCGAAAAGCGAATGGACTCTAGCACACATCGCGTTCCCCACGTATGGGCTTCCCGCGTACATGCAGGAGCAACCATATACCCATCACATTTGGTCGCGAAGATATACGACCCCGTGTTCTTCGACGACGACGAGACTCGGTATGATGACCCTTTCCACCTACGCGATCTCTGCATCTCTTGCGAGGTGGAGTCTTACCGGCGGCTTGAGCCTCTTTATGGAACACAAGTGCCGCAGTTCTACGGATACTTCGCTGCGATGGTCCCCGACCAGGACAGCAGGACGGTCTTTGTCCTTCTCCTTGAAGAAGTGCCGGGCAGGGACATACGCACCATTGTGCCTCCGGATGATGCAAAGAAAGTATGCCCCAAGCATAAGGAGGCTATCATCGACGCCGCGCTCCGTCTGTTCTTCGACGTCCGAGCGTGCGGCGTCAGCCAGGTAGACATGACGACCAGGAATATCATCTTGCGGCCGCAAAAGCACGTCTCGCTATCTGCACCAGGGACGCGGTTCTGTGACACAGAAGAATGCCTGCTAGCCCTTGATGTAGACTGTGATGACTTGAATATGGTTATGGTCGATTTTGAGATGGTCGATTTCAAAGAGCCGGATCCCAGTTTTAGCGAGCGAGCGGAGCAGAGGAAGCTTATAGAGCAGGTAAAGCCACGGTATCTTAGGAGATGGCTACTGGGTGGGTCGTATTAAAGTTATAGATCTGTCACGTCGACTTGGACACAGGCTTGGAAGACGCGAGAAAACCATTCTGGTCGTTCCAAGACCCGTCAACCCTGAAATATCCTTTGAGGCTCATTCCTACAACTCATGACTCGTTCCGCCCCGTACTGTCGTAGATTCAAACCTCGTACTACATAGGCAACCGAGTGGGCGGCTAAACCTGTTACCTTTGCTGTGCTTCCTTAATGATATTAATTGACACTCTGGTGACCGAAATATCTCCCGACGCATTTTCATACTTCTGCGAACTTCCTTCAATGACTTCAGGCTCTCGTTTCTCTGGCCACGTTTAGAACCTTGTCCCATGCCTGTTTTCAAAATTAGCTCTTGTCAACCATCTTTGCTTTTGTCTGCTCCGAGCCGTACCAGAAAGTGAAGAAACTTTATTGAGAGCAGAACAAGAACCATCACTTATGAAAGAAATGTACAAGGAACTTCGTTAATACACAAAAGAGCTCCCTTCGTCTTCCATTTAGCGTTCGACGACGATCGATGATCTGCGAGCGTGTTTTCCTCGTGCACTGTTTCATCACAGCCCAACACGCCTCTCACGCCCAAACCACCCCTTCAAACCTCTCATTGCTTCTCGCCTGGCCATCCCTCTCGGCACTCCTTGTTCAAATGGCGCGAGATCCAAGGCCGGCCCAGACAGAGTACTTCTCGGATGCCGAAGATTTCATCATCACGGAAGGAGAGTTCAACACCACCAACTATGGTGGCCCAAATAGAACGCTCAGCGGCGGTCAGGGACCTAAAGTTTCCTGCTTCCCCGCCGCAGAGGGAATCACCATATCAGGAGGGACATTCAGTAGCCTTAATCATGCCGGCCCAGATCCAGAGCCAGAGCTCTCGCAGCCAGCTAACGGCATGGAATAGAGCTGCAGCGCACTTTGATGTCGACAAGGTACTTGAAGAGCTCAGTCTGCCTGAGAAGATACGAATACCGCTTCACAGCGTCTGCGAGCTAGAGCATTGTAAGCGGAGTGTCAGATGGAATGCAGAGAATTCACGCACCTTGGCCTTGTCCATCTCCTCGCATTTTTCGTGTAATTCATTTTCATCAGCCTTGCGCTTCTGCTTCTGCGCCCGTCGTGCAGCCCGCTTCGACTCCTGCGTCTCCCCGGGTGCAGCGGCCTGTCGAACATGAGCATGGTGGCGCTTATGAACAAAGTTACGAAGACGCACCTCAGCCTCGACATCCTCACTTATCAGCTCGTCCTCCTCCATAGCCTCATCCGCGGACTCGCTCTCGCCGTCCATACCCTGACTCGGCTGAAAAGTACTGTTTAATGAGCTGTGCCATGTTCAACTGTGGTTTTGCGCACCTGTCGCGACACGATGTTGCTGGGGACGACATCGCTGAGGGTGTCGTCGTCCCGCGGTTCGCTGACCGTGAATTTCTGTCGGGGAATATGCCAGAGAGATCGTCGAGAAAAGTTGGGCGGAACAGGCGTACACTCATAATCGACGTTTGTGGAAAGCAGGGGAGTGACGCGTGACAGACCGCGTCGCGTGACATCGGAGCCAATTTTTCCTCACATATACGAGTTCACTCAAAGGACTCATGCCAACTCTCGAAGGGACCTATTACCCAGGAACCGCACTCGACCTCTATGCCTGGCCACAACCCGCCCCGCATATCACCATGGCCCCTAAACGCATCAAGCGCACCCCTACCACGCGCCGTGAGCGGTACAATCGATCGATCGCTGAGCGCGTCGCTCTTCCCTCCACTCCCCCAACTGTGACCATCACTCTCGAAAAGCGAATGGAGTCCAGTATGCGCCGCGTTGCCCACGTCTGGAGTGCCCGCGTACGTGCAGGAGCGACAACCACATATCCATCGCATTTAGTGGCGAAGATCTACGACCCCGTGTTCTTTGACGACAAGGAGACCAAGAAATATGACCCCTTCGAGGAACGCGATTCTGGCATCGCATACGAGGTGGAGTCTTATCGGCGGCTTGAGTCCCTCTATGAGACGAAAGTGCCGCGGTTCTACGGATACTTCGCCGCGATGCTCCCCAATCAGGACAGCAGGACGGTCTTTATCCTTCTCCTCGAACAAGTGCCGGGCAGAGACATGTGCGCCATTGTGCCTCCGAAAGATGCAGAGAAAGTATGCATCAAGCATAAGGAGGCCATCGTCGACGCCGTGCTCAATTTGTGTGCTGATGTCTACGCGTGTGGCGTCAACCACCAAGACATGCAGCCCAGGAATGTCATCTTGCGCCCGCAAAAGCACGCCTCGCTATCGTTATCGCGGACGCGGTTCTGTGACACAGAGGAGTGCCTGCTAGCTCTTGAAGTTGACTGTGAGGACTTGCATATGGTTTTGGTTGACTTTGAGATTGTGGAATTCAAGGTGGATCCCACCTACACTGAGGAACCGAAGCGGACGGAACACATAAAGAGTTTAAAACCATTGTATCTCGAGTGCTGGCTAGAGAATGGGATGGTGTAAAGTATACTTCAAGAGGTCCTGGTTGCTCCTCTCGATGGGTCATTTCTCGTTGGCATTCCTAACATGACTATCCATTACGATCTAGGGGTCCATCACAGCCATGCTTTTCGTAGAGTCGTCCCAGAGCGCTAAATTGTTGGTACTACGATAGATAACAAAGGGTTAGAGCTTAGGCATTTAGTGGCGAAGATATACGTTCGAGCGTGCAGCGTCAACCAGGCAGACATAGCGGCTATGAATATCATCTTGCGGCCGCAAAAGCACGTCGCCTCGCTATAGCTATCGGCATCACTGGGAACGAGGTTCTGTGACACAGATAAAAGTCTCCCAGCTCTCGATGTAGGTTGTGATGGCTTGAATATGGCTATGGTCGATTTTGGATTTCAAAGAGCCGGATCCTAGCTTCGCCGAGGCAGTTACGTTTACTTTTCTCGCGATCGATGACAAAGTACAGGACAATCCGAACAAGAAGCGGAAAGCTTCACTACACACCTGTCTCGGGAAAATGTGTCAGCAACGTTACGCCGCTAGCCTTGTCACGATAAACGCTCACATTCAGTTCACATACGTACACATTGCTACGACATCCCAATGTCCCTAATAGAACCCTGTAGCCAGCTCAGGTCCGAGCCAGGTTTTTGCCCCACCTTGTGTCAACCTGGCGGCCGCCTCGCTACGACATGAGTTCATGTTAGAGAAGCATTAGCATTAGTGTTATTATGATATATATACATGTTTGAGTGATCATACAGAGCATGTATTCCGGACCAGTATACATATAGCATACAGAAGTTCACGAAGGTTCTACCTATGCTCTACCAGCATGCATCAGGATATCCAAACATGTAAATAAGATGTGATATCACGCAACTCAAACATTGAGGACAGGTTCAATGAGGCAGTAATGGCCAGATTAGCTCCTAATGTTCTCAGGCACAGCAGGTATTCACACATGAATCCAGGTTGGGTTTGGTCAAACAACAGACCACAGTAACATTAACGACAGTGTAGGTACAACAAACGAGTCAATGAAAGTATCAAAACTAAATGATAGACGGAAGCACCAATAACCATCAAATGGGGGTATCAGACGCAGATCAGCTGCATCACGCAAGTGACAAGTCCATCAAGGAGAGTATAGTAATGGCAATGGAATGATGTTAGTGAAGGTGGTCAAGCTCGACTTAGAGGCTATCATTGATCTGCTGCTGGAAGGGGGTAACATGGTCGGGGATGGACTCCAGTTCAGCATTATTCCCGAACTTCTTGTGATCCTTCTTCAACATTCCGGAGAGGATCCTAGGGCGACACTGAGAAGCATATCACAATTAGAAATGAAATCAACTTACTTGCGCATATTAGAAGAACTATTCTTAGCCTTAGCCCTGTAAAGCATCAAGCAGGAGTCTATTTCATCCCAGTACCTGCTGCTTGGGCCCAAGCGACAATAGACATCATGCTGGTGCAAGAACATGTTAGCTAAGATATAGTTCAACTTTGTAAACACTTACCATGACTGCAAGATGTGCACAAAGCGGGATTGAGACATGACACTGAGTCCCGTCAATGACCTTCAAGGCAAGAGTGTAGATAGACCAGTCTTTGTTGACACTCTCGTTGATCTACAGGATAGTTAGCACCTTGAAAGAGAGGGCTAACGAAGAGAAGCTTACCATTTTCTTGATGTGGGAACGGGCTTGAGTCAAAGCATCTGCAATGGCAACCTTGACCACATTCAGTGCATAAGGGTCTTGGTCAAGGTTGGCCGGGGTGTTGACACCATTGCTCTTGATAATGGTCTGATAGGATTGAGTGAATATGTGAAGGGGTTATGAAGGATGAACACTCACCAAGACCACATCAGTGGAGCTGTTCTTATAAGCACAAAGCTTCTCTGAAAGTAAGACACCCATGCTATAGGACTTAATGGTTTTCTATCAAACAAGTTAGTTTTGTTGCTTTGTGGACAATAGCACACTTACATCCAATGCTTTGTCAATAGTGAAGTGTGGTTGAGTAACCAAAATCATGCTGAGGTCATTCCTGACAACGTGCATGCCAACGAAAATTTCCCCAAACTGGGGACGCGTCGACCACTGAAAGTGACACGTCATAAGAAGAAATGGAAGTCAAGATGGAGGAAAAGGCTTACTGTCATGAAGTTATTGACCTCAGTGACTTGGTATGGGTGAAGACAGGCGCAATGAGCCACCCGAGTAACAGCAGCATGCACATTCCTCTCAGTGTGAGGATCCTCAAGGTTGTGCTGGTCATCAGTGAGAGCCTGCCCTCCTGCAGCTGGCTCTGAGTCTTTGTTTGAAGACCTAACCGGCTCTGCACTTCGTTCATGGTTGGCCTCATTGTCGCTAAGGTCACTGCTCTCCTCTTGCATGAAGAGGTCAATGTCTTGCTCAAGGCCAGTCATGAAACCAGTTGAGGTTGCAGTGGGGAAAGCAGAGCAAGAGCTGAGGGTGGCTGGCACAACTTCAGACATTTTGAGTGACGGTCAAAGGTAAAAAAAAAGGTCACCTTGTGAAATGTTGTCCGCTGAAATAAGTTTTGTTAAGTGCCAGTATCCCATGTCACATGATTTTCCACCTGCTGTTTTCTGGTTGCACTTCATGGCCAGAGGGCATAAGGCAGCTGCTCTGCCAACATGTACATATCAATCTCAAGCAAGGATAAAATAAAATAACTCACCAAATACAGGTTTTGAGGAGAACGCAGAAACCAATCTTGTCTGTTGCACCCTCTGTCCCAAGTATCTTCCAGCATACCCGGACAGATGGATCACTTGTAAAAGCCATAAAGCACATCTAGACTCACAAGAACATAAGAAGGCCACACTCGAAGAAAATAAAGCTCACCTTGAGCAAACAAGACTTGCTGCCGCAGAAGGGTTGTCTCTTCCCACTTGTCCAGTCCAGCCACTATCAAAGCCACCTGTCAAAGCATTCTTGACCAGCATTGAGTCTATGAATGGCGAGGCTAAATTCTGGAATGACTACAACACCAATGATCAGAGCATTGATATGGGTTCAATTGGGGAGACGACTGACCTTGTTCACTTGCGCTTTGAGCAAAAACTTGATGCACAGCTTGAGCACTGGTCATCGTGGACAGACATAGGTGACAATGAAAAGGAGGCAATCCTTGATCCTGAATATTATGAAATGAAAGAGAATGTGGCTCAAGATACGGAGGTTGAGGACATTATCTCAACTCTTGGTAAGTACACCATGAATATCACTCATATGAGACGGTGCACTGAATGAAATCTTCATAGGATGCCATCTGCAGACTGCAGAGCTGCGCAGTGTTGACATGTGGTGACCTTATCCATCGGAAATATATTTCCTGCTTGACATGGTTGATACACTTCCAAGACTCCGTATATCAAGAGCTGTCATGAAGGTTATTCTCTGGCTCCTTTCAGAATGTGGTGTACAAGACGTACCATCATATGCAGGCCTTTGAAAGATGCAAGAATTGCTTCAAGAGGAAGCAGGTGTCCTGACAGTGTCTTGGAAGTCACCGCAAGGTAACAACTTCTCCTTTAATGATCCAACTGCTCTTGTGGCCAATGTGAGTTATAGCATGACCGAGTGGGTATACAAAACTCACAGAAATGCAGGACTGGACAAATCCACTTGTTGCTCCACATATCTGTTGTTATCCAGTCATTCTGAAGGACGGCGTAGTTTCAGAAATCTGGCATGCGTTGAAATGGTGGAAAGACTTGGATCGACATCTTCTCAGTCCAATGTACACCGATGGAGTGCAACACTACTACATTGACGAACCTGCAAAGATGAAGGATGGGCGACTCGTGGTTCCTGTGTGATGGCTGGAGAATGAAGCCAATCGCATGATATACACTGATGCATAGGTGATTAACATCAATCAGAATGTGAGTTGTCTTGATTCCAGAACAGAAGAGAGACTCACTGGGTGGTAGACTCAACTATTGACAATTGACAACACCCGCACAATCCACATCGCTGCAAGTGAGCTATCATTCAATATGGTGGAACTCCAGGATAGACAAGAAATACCTATCTGGAGTGAGACAACCATTGCAGCTGGTCATCTGCAACAAATGCCCAATCCCGACAGAACCCTTGCAGGTGGTGATCCACTCTACACCAGTTTCATTGATGTTTTTGGTGATGATGTGTCTGGAAACCAGTCAAAGAGCTGGAATAAACACTGGAATATATACACCACTCACTGTAATCTTCCCTGTGAGATGCTTCAACAGCAGTATAATGTTCACTTTGTGTCAACGTCACAGCATGCCTCAGTTGCTGAGCAGTTCCACGGTGTTCATGAAAGAATCAGGTGAGTTGTCACAAAGGCGTTCAACAACTGAGTCGCTCACACGTTGCTGATTTGGCAGTCAATCAGATCAACACACCTTGACCCGATCAGGGTAAAGTGTGCAGTAACAGGACAGGATATCCGAATAAAAGTACGATGTAATTGCGGACCTGGCAATAATCCTTCTCAGAGTGAGATATGTGCCCATATTGGAGGAAATGGGAACTTTCCTTGTCATAAATGCCACATCAGAGGAAGTCAAAAAGATAAGGAAACAGCCAATGGCTTTTCAATGTTTTTCCAGGTCAGCCGTTTTGATTCTTCAGACTTGGACAGGTGATCTGAGCTCTGAGCACAGCTGGGTGTTGCGTGATCTGGTAAAGAAACATTGGCAGAGTTGGAGGTCCAGGTTGCATTGGCTTATTTAGGAAAGCCTCAGCGTGTGAGAGAGAAGCAGTCCGAGGCCGGAGTTAAGGACTCAAGTTTTACTCAATATTGGATTGAAGAATTCTTGAGTTGATCACAAGAGTTCCAGAAGGAGAACCCTAGCGTTCCTGTTCCTCAAATTCAGGCAATACTTTTGGGATGGGTATCAAATAATCGGTCACTTGCTTACAATCCTTATCTTGAGCTCAATGGTGAGAGCCTAATTTCTTCATTTACATTAATGTAGTAGCACTAACTTGGCCCATTAGACTGGGATATTGCCTGTGATACTCCCATGGAATTACTCCACACAGTGTTATTGGGCGTTGTGAAGTATCTCTGGCATCTTACGCACACGTCGTTCAACGCAGAAAACAAGTGAATCTATGCGACATGTTTGCAGGCCACTAACCGAGATGGCCTCTTGGTTGAGTCATTCCAGGCATATACATGATCCAATACGCAAATTCACTCATTGGTTGACAGCTGAAAGTACTATCACAAGTAAATATATTCTATGTATATGACCTTGCAGACCCCCCAACACTGGCTTTCACTCAAGCAGTTGGCAAGCTTGCATCTCTTTTATGGTTTCCTGAGATCCAAAACATGGAAGCTTACATTGTAAGTTATCTGTTTGAGGTTCTGGATTATTCATTTTACTTAGTTCTATGTAAATTTCCAAGTTGATGTCCACATTGCAGTGGGAAATGTATTGGACTGTGCTGCAGCGATAAACCCATCAAAGATCATGAAGAAGATCAAATACCACTATTTGACCCATGTCAAAGAAGACATCAGACATTTTGGTCTGCTCATTGGGGTCATGACCAAGAACTATGAGTCGTACAACTCAGTTTTTCGTGCGTGCTCAGTGCTCTCAAACCACCTTGCTCCAAGTTGAGATATTGCCCACCAACTGTCTCGTCAAGAGACCACAAAGCATGTACTTTCAGGTGGACTGTGGTACTCAAAGGCATCAAATGAATGGCTGGAACTGGGGCTCGCCGTCCAGAAATTCATTCAAACTAATGCTCAGCTACGTTCTCTCCATGGCTGGCCAGAAAGACCGGATCTCTGGTCACTTCCTGGTTAGTGAGACCTTTCATTGCTGTGGTCAACAAATCTCATGATTTTATTCAGGATCAGTGACTCTCGAGCCCCAAAAGGTCAATAGTAAAACAAGCAAGCACGAGCATCCTCCACTCCACTGGGATGAGACTCAAGGGCCACTAGCTATCAACCAGAGCCCAGAGTGGAGTGAAGCTTGCTGGATTGCCTGCAAGTCTATTATCTCAAGATATGGAAACACATGCTGAATCGGCTCTTGGGTATTCACAACATCACCCTTCATGTCTAATGGGACTGTAACAGGGAAGATTGTCAGTATCCTATGTCACACTGATCATGATTCGATGACAGTGGTCCTCCTCAATCGATTTGAAACCACTGCCACACAACATATCATATTTAATATGCCTGTGTTGGTCTGAAGGCTCAGCGAGAAGAGAATTATTGCAGTCCCTGGTAAAGTATGTCACATTTCATTCTTGACGTCTTATCAATGAACCACTGGTGTTCTTTCTCACGGGATGTCCTCTTTGACTACAACGTCCAACATGACTGCTATACAGGAAGATGTGCAGCAACAGGTCAAGTGCCAATCAGGCAAGAGTGCGCTGATATGGGAGCTACTCGAGGCGTCATAGTTCATGCACTGATTGAACAATATGTTATCAATACTCATTCATTCCATAATGCCCACCTCATGCATGAGGCGGTGTCCCATCATCTTATCGCTCCCATTCCTAGATACAGTGATCGATCTAATCATCATCAGGACATGGCTCAAATATTACAACAGCAATCCACCAGGGGGACTCAGGCCACAACCGCAAATTCACACTTGGAGAATACAACTGAAACTCAAGGCTCAAAGAGGCAAAGGGTAGATCTAGAGGACACACACCAGATGGAAATATGAAGTAGATTATCATTACTACATGTTGTATAGATATTGCATCAACATTGTACATACATTCTATTTATGTTGTTCACATATGAAGATATGGATGGATGATACCTTTCCCTCAGGTTGAAGATGCCTCACTACCATGTTAGCGGTACCTGATGATTTCCTCCGAGCAAGATGTTAGTCCACATGGCATCAACGCTCTAAAATGTTGCTGCCAGGTTGGCAAATACCTGCCACCCAGGTTAGCCAGGGACAGCTCTACTAGCTTTTTTGGCACATTGTCATAACCTAACGCCAGGGATTGAACTACACGTTGATGTGATGTGGCGACCAGACTGACCTTAGCTTCAGATTTACGTGACACCAACCTGAGCGCCTCAGGTTGATGACATGTGTCACAGAAACGGCCATGTACCATCAGAAAAAGAGTGGGATCACAATAACAGATTATGAATGCTGTCGAGCATTGTCATATCAAAATCTGAGCTGTAATATGATGGCATCTGATAACCACCCTTATAACCCCCGATATCTGCGTGTAGCTTTAATCATTTAGAGTAATTCGGGAAATCTTGATACTGGTCGATCAACGAATATAAATGATCCTCCAATTTGTCTACATACAACTGGTATCCGGGACTTTGTGAGGTCCCAACCAAANGATAGCATCTGAGAAACCATTATCAGAGTGGTTGGTAGAGTGTTGAAAATAAAACCAAATCAGTTTAGATAGTCATGTTTGGTCTGTTCCACACATTTGTGGTGGGTCAATAAATGGTATATCAACGTCAAGCAGAGAATATATTGATCGACTACTTTGCCGTATTCATTACTATTAGTACCCTACTTAAGTTGTATACTAGTACTATACTAGTAGCACCCTCATTTTCAAGTTGTCGCATATTCATCTTTGATGTACTCTGTATCTATGTTCTAAGGGGATAAACCTGCAAAAAATGATTAGCTTGAATTATGGTTGTAGAGAAGACAGACTCACCTGGCTCGAGTTCACTGTCTGATGTGTATAGTCATGAGCAGGATTCTGATGAATATTGAATTTTGAGGTTAGGACTGCAATTTGACTATGACAGTGTTGGGCAATACTTACCCGCACTTTGGGGTCTCATGAATGAGTGAGTGATAGGAAGGGGAGAATCAAAGATTGGATAAAGTTGGCATTGCCTCCCCTGTTCTTAAAGTCCATCTGGCACTGTAGGGTCTAGGACTCAGCTTCGTTAGCACTGGAACTCTGACTCAAGCATGCTGTATAGCATTCATTCCCCTTGTACCAAAATTCTTAAGGGGGAGAGGTGACGTACTTCAACTGAGACTCCTAGTGAGACCCCAAAACCATTGCCCCAAATAGGGACTGCCTGGGCCTCATTTAGTTGTGGCCGCTGATGATGCGAGCAGGCCTAGACTTGGCTGGGGGCTCCTCGCTGCAAGTATCAAGCTAAGAGACTTGTCAGTCTGCTGACAATATACTTGGTTATTAGTATTAAAAACTATGAATTCCTTGCTCGGTTTTAGTCTTTTAGACAGTCAAAATTATTGAGGTCTAATAGAACTATATTTCTATATGTCATGCCCATAAGGCCTTGAGTGGACAGACATTTGCACACAAGAGTTTGCGGGAGTTCAGCCAACCTTTCTCCCAAGTTCCATGTGTACAATAATCTCCTACTGTGAGTCTGTCAGTCTGACAATAGATTGAAAAGACTTGTATGAAGTGATCTCATGAGACAAGTCAATACTAGGACAAGTCATTATGTTAACACACAGTGAACTTGTTATCATTCTTGTGGCTGCAATATATTCAGTTATCAGACCTGATCGCCCTTCACCAGATTGACACTGGTCTATCATATCTATAAGGTCAAATCAAAGTTCCCAAATTTTCCTGATGACATGGCCACTACATGACCATAATACAAGAGGTATACAAGGAATAGCTCAGTCTCGACTGCCACATCAGACAATGGTGAGAAAAACTAGCCTATTGTTGGGTTACATAAGAACCTGTGTCTTTTAACCATAAAGAGTCGTAGTCCGATGCCAAGCCTCAAAGAGACTTATTACCCAGGAGCAACCCTCAATCTCTATGCCTGGCAACAACCCGCCCCGCCTATCAGCACTGAAGTTGATTACAAAGACAAGCGGATCCCCATGTAGCTCAGCGAGCGCTACAATAAATCGGTCGCTGAGTGCATCACTCTCCCCTCCACTCCCCCAGACTTGTCCATCACCCTCAAAAAGCAAATGGAGTCTAGCATGCACCGCGTTGCCCACGTATGGACTACCCGCATACATGCAGGAGCAATCACATATCCATCACACTTAGTGGCGAAGATATACAGCCCAGTATTCTTCGATGACAGTGAGACCGAGTATGATGACCCATTCTACCTGCGTGATCTCTTGTGTGAGGTGGAGTCTTATTGGCGACTTGAGCCCCTTTATGGAACAAAAGTACCGTGCTTCTATGGTTATTTTGCCATGATGATCTCCAGTCAGGACAGCTGGACAGTCTTTATCCTTCTCCTTGAACAAGTGCTGGGTAGAGATCTGTGCACCATTGTGCCTGCAAAGGATGCAGATAATGTATGCCCTGGGCATGAGGGAGCTATCATCGGCACTGTGCTCCATCTGTTCTTTGCCGTCTTAGCGTGCAGCGTGAGTCAGCAAGACATGCAGCCCAGGAATATTATCTTGCAAACCCCAAAGCATGTCTCATTATTGGTATCCTGGCTGCAGTTCTGTGACACAGAGAATTGCTTATTAGCTCTTGGGGCAGACTGCAATGACCTGGATATGGTTATGGTGGATTTTGAGATAGTGGATTTTAAGAAGCCGGATACCCACCTTGCTGAGCCAGCGGTGCAGAGGACGCATATAGAGGGTGCAAAACCGCAGTATCTCCACAAATGGCTGCAGAGTAGGTTGCATTGAAGCCATAGGGCTACCTATCTCGAGCTGAGATAGTATATGTTGTCCATCTTGGTACTAAGGCGCATTTATGAGCAAGAGTTCTAATTGAAAGCCATGCAAGGGCTCACAAGAGGATGACTGAATAGGAATACTCACTAAAGATCATACAAAGACAAGTGTGGCCAATGCAGTCTATAGAAAAGGGGATATGCGTATTGTAGGTACAAGGTGACAATGGTGAAGGTAGAAGGTAGAAGGTGAAAGGTTGTAAGCTGTCGTCATCTACCTAATGTCCATGTTTATTTCTATTTGTACTATCTAGATGACCAGGCTTACACTAATGGACAAGCATCAATACACCAGACTGTTTAGTTTCAGGGACCTCATTTAGCTGGCTAGTTTGTGTATGTTAAGCACGAATAAATGCCTAAGAATGATATCCAACGTTAGCAATCGGAGCGGAAGAGAGCAGTGAAACAANGGATGGATGGAGTANNGAAACTCTGATCNGGGCCAANGGAGNAATANGGAGAAGTGGAGTANGAGAACTCCNATGGATGCNNNCGGGANTAGGTCTTGGCCTCAGCTTATGTGCTNTGCCTTCCACTGACNCGGGACCTGGATTTCNGACANNGCNGAGGAGAACGAGATAGAGGTTGAGTATAAGNATGTANAGAAGAATAGAANGAAGCTAATTTGATTATCAGACTGAGGAGNNAGGATACAGAGGTAGNGGNTTAAATACTNAGAGTCCTAAGGGTCCGAGNGGCTATGNNAACAAAAGNTAANAATAAANGTATTGTCTGANGGAGGTGNGCGGAGCNGAACAAAAGTAACTATNGAAACNNNGAAACNGNAACAAGACATCANGAGTGTGACAGGCAGTGTAGTAGCTATGTTACAGNGAATGGNCGATAACAANAANGGGNAAACGAAGGGGANCCGAATAGGAGATANAAGAAACNAAGTCCGACNTNATCNGANGTTACCANGNGNAGNNGAAGTCAATGATCNAAATTTNAGACAAGTCCAGTNGAANGCNGNNCCNATTGGGGCTCTCGAGACGGGATATGACGAGATACCAAATCAGATTTATTTGTTCTCATATGCTGACAGACTCAACAAGCCTGGCAAAGACACCTCTCTATGATATTATACTTGTCATTACTTGTCTTATATATGACCATTCATCTAGTAGACATTTTATACCATTTTATCTTCCAATCTGATGCAAGTAAATAGCACTCTGAAGAGAGAAGGTGACTTATAATACTTAATCAGAAATAATAGCCTTCATAGCAGTGAAGATGGTTAGAAAGGAGTCAAATGTAGTTTAAAATGCTCATTAAGGTCATCTACTAGCCATACAATAATGTCTAGTACTCTCACATATCACCTGATTTTTTTCTGCCATGGGACTTGGGAGATATCATAATCTATATAGGAGTCAAAGAAACTGTCCCAATAAGTAATAATATTAGAAATTACCACATCAATTGAATATAGTACTGGGTCATGTGTTATTACATAATTTGAATGACTAAGACATTGGAGTAGTCATATTAATATTTTCAAGAGATTATGTCATAACCTGAATCACCTGCACCTTGATTTGTCCAAATATGCAAAACATTGGGATAGTTTTTTGAGCCACTGTAAAGTCCTCAATTAAGGCCTGATCCAATTTCTCCTCATTAACTTTAGCATAATCTTTTGCCTTTTTGCCAAAGAGCTTTGTTGCAACTATATCTGATTGAGGAATCAATAGCTGGGAGTGTTCCCATAACTGATGCAGTCCATGAGCTAAGCAAGCTCTATAATTTAGATGGAAACTATATACCTGTGAGTGGAATCCCACATAGTTATAGTAATGAGGATTCTTGGGAAAATATTCAGAGAGCAATGCCTCAGCATCATCTGCCTTGGAGTGTGGGTATATGTGATTAATCTTCTGTTTGTATGTTTTCTGATTCTTGAAGATTATCTTATCCCAAAGTAAGTAGACAAGCTACAATTACTTGAAATTTAATGTCAAAATAACTTCAAAGACAAACTTACAAAATTATATGTTTTGTTTATCTGTTTAAAGAATGTAACAATGCATGGAGTGTTAGGAATAATCCCTGATGTGCTAGAAGGCAAGATCACTGCAGTGGAGCTAAGGTCCAGAGAGCAGGCTGTAAGCAGGATGAATAACAGGTCTAACCTGACAAGGGATAACAGACAACATGAGAGAACTATATATATAAGACCATTGTGGAGCTATGACATAGTAATGACATCACAGGTGGAGTATGAAAGAAGTACAATGAGATTATAGAAAGAGTCATAGATGACAATACTATGACATCAGATGACATCATAAGTGATATCATAGTGGAGCTCTGCAAACAACTAGTGAACCAATCACAACTGAGAGATTACCATTTAACATAGAGGCATTTTCTTGTATGCATCTCTGATGAAGCAAGGCAGAAGAACCTAAAAGGTTGAAGAGTAAGTAATCCATGTTAGGTATTAGGACAAAGATATGCACATAATTAGTTTTCTGCTGCCCTCCTAGTGGAAGGTTCTCTAGAATGGTGAACAGCCCTTTGATCAGAGTTTGAGCAGACAAGTCACCCCAGTTCACAATGTTGCCTATACTTCACTCCATAAAGATAACTAGTGAGCATTATTTTTTGTGTTGTTGGGACCACCACTAGTGATAGTAACACAAATTCAAGGAGTGATTTAAATTTCTTGTGGCTTCTGTTTTTTGAGATGTAATCACACTTAGCTTGAAGGTCCATAATAACAGAAGATATGAGCTATAGGTCAGTTAGCTTTTAAATCTGATGTACAGAGCATAGAAACATACTGTTAATACAATTGGGAGTACAAAAAGATAAGTGACAAGCCCAGTAAATGGGTTAGGAGAATTACCACCAATGGTAGATGGTAAAGGCACAATAATATCTCTCTCCCAGATTTCAAGTAGAGAATCAATGAAGCCTAGGTGGAGGACTGCATTGGACCAAGGAAGAGGTTTTTTCAGACCATGAGTGGAAAATTGGGCTTTAAAGTGGTGCTCCCACTATTGCTGTATATATTTGGAGTCTTGTTTGTGCTATATCACAATGTTATGCAAGGCATGGAGAAGACCAGTTTTTGGAGTTAAAAAAAGGGTTTATGTGAGGTGTTGTAACCTTCAGGGAGGTTGCAGATTGTTTGAGAATGAGCAGTCAAGAGAGCTATAAAAATGAGCAATAGGTCTTAAAAAAGACAGTTCAACATATCAGGATGATAAAGACATGTTAGAAAATGCATAATTCTAGCCTCCTTAGATGAATTTGAATGGTGGTTGCTATTAATGAGGATGAACTCAAGCTTTGAGTTATTGATTGAGTTAATCACACCACTCCTTCCCTTTGGAATAAAGTGTGTTGCTGTTGCAACACATTTGTTGCTAGCATGGTTCATCCCAGCATTACAAAAATTATGAATCAGATTTTGCAAATGTGTGGCAATGAGTGATCTATTCCAGGGATGTTGTTTGAAGAGAACAATGTTGATTGAGAATACACCCAGGTCAAAATAAGCCAGAGTTTAGTTTATGTTAGCTGTTCAAGCAACTTAGATCTGCTCTAACACAGTAAAGTTTAGAGGACTAACCAGGGTCAATAATTCTACTAGCAAGAGAATGAAAATATGTCTTGTGAATACTAAAAGAGTCCACAGTGGCAAGGAATTCATCAGTTAAGGGATCCAGTGACAACTCATAGTTGTCAATGAAAGATAAGCCATTGAGCTGAATAAACTCAGCCACCTCTTCATTGGAGACAACACGTTTAATCATAGGAGTCTGAGAATCAGAGCTGGACATAGGTATACAGAAGTGGTGCTGGTGCTAGAGAACAGATGATAGTTCTGGGTAAAGATGAGGTAGAACAGAGCACCCGCTATACTTAGTTTGAATAGGAGATTGAAAATGTAAGGGGCCAGAAAAGGTGACATTGGCAACTTTGTGACATTAGACCTTTGCTAAAGTCACATCACAGCCACTTGTGATCTGGTGTAATTTCTATAACAAAGGGCCCTGTATACAGGTCATTACTGGCTACTTAAGAACCAACCAACCATTACACTGCTGCCTCACTATATTGGTCATAATTTGTAGAAGCCAAGGTAGCTGTAATGGTTTAGGGTAAAAATGAGGTGGAAAACAGAGCACCTACCATACTTAGTTTGAATAGGAGAATGAAAATGTAGAGGGCCAGAAAAGGTGACATTAGCAACTTTGTGACATTGAACCTTTGCTAAAGTCACATCACAGCAACTTGTGATCTGATGTAATTTGCATAACAAAGGACCCTGCATGCAGGTCATTACTGGCTGCTTAGGAACCAACCAAATATTATATTACACTGATGCCTCACTACATTGGTTATAATTGGTAGAAGCTAAAGGAGCTCTTTCCTTGTATATTATATATAACATTGTATTGTTTTGATCAGATGTTCACATAGTCCTTAGTCAGCTCAAAAAATGAACTTAAATATGTTTTGGTCATCCATAATCTAACCTCTTCAGTCTTTAACTTAGACATTTCAGACATAGCATATGCTTTTCTTCACTTACTAGAGGTTGATTTCATGCAAAAAACTAGGTAAATCAGCCATTGTTAAGCACAGATTAATGCCTAAGGAAGGACCTGACATTATCAATCAGAGCAGAGAATAGCAGAGAAGTGACAGAGAGATGGAGTACAAAAACTTTGATTACAACCAGCAGAGAGTGTGGGGAATTGAAGAATGGAAACTCTAATGAGGACTGATAGAGAGAGGTCTTGGTCTCAGCTTATGTGCTGTACCTTCCACTGATGTGGGACTTAGATTTCAGATATGGCAGAGGAGAACAGAATAGAGATTAAGCAGAGGTATAGAAAAGAGGATACAAGGAGGCTAATTTAATTATCAGACTAAGGAGCTTGGTACCATGTGCAGAGGTTGATCAATGAATCCATGTAGTATATTTAGGCTGAAGGTCAGATCTGATTTTAAGTAGTGTTATACCAGAATAGATAGTTGGATGAAACCAATGAATGCTTTTCAAACTGTTCAATTCACTCAAGAAAATAGTAGAAAACACATCTTGAAACACTAAATGGTTGAGCTATTCAATGGTTTGAACTGTTCAAACTGTTCAAACTGCTCACTTGATGATTTCAGCAGGAAAAAAAAGATGGTTTTACAAGTCTTGGAAACTACTTGTATTGATGGATTATTATAAACCAACTATTTCTACTAGAGGTCGCATAATGCATCATGCGCCTTCACCTTGCTTGGTATACACATGACACGGATCATGTAGCAACCTTTGAGATTGAGCATCCACACAAAGCGGAAAAACATGACTTTTGCTTGCAACAACTGTGATGATTACCGATACTCGATACTCACAGCTAGCACGCCAATATAGGTCATCAATAGGTATTTGGACTACTTCGTATGATATTGTGGAGCAAATAGCAGGCAATGGTTTTGTTCACAACAACATATTATGCTGAACACTGCAGCACAAGAAAGTCAGACTTGCAAAGGACAGTACTCAGATGGACGTCAAGGCGCATCAATGTGCATAGAACACAAATCCAATGGATTTGAAGCAGTATCATGAATTAATTACATTGTAGCACAAACTCTGGCAGTATTGCTATTGTAGACCTGCCCAGGCCACCTTACGTCATTTATTTGCTCATATACAAGTGGCAGCACTTTGATTTATGACACTTTGAACTCCAAAGCTTGTTTACACATGTTAGAAACAGAAGTGGCAGCTTACAAAGAATCAGAACAAATATTGGCCTGGACCTGACCTTGCCAAGCAAGATGATAGGTCCTTTGATGGTAAATATTGGTTATTGTTTTTTATAGGCACATTACCGTCATGATGTACAAAAAAAAATCACACCCTCTATGTCGGAAGCCTAAATGATTGCGTGTCCCATCGTGGCAACATTGCAGAAACTAAGAGGCTGCTTAAGGACTATGGTGGTAATGATAAGCACGTGTTATATTCATGTACAGGAGGATCCCTGACTCCAGTGCAACTCCAGTGGCATTAAATAGTTTAACAAGTAATGCTACCAGCAGTTTTATTGCTCAAAAATTGGCATCATTCTGTCAAAGCAACGCGCACAGCTCTTGCTCATTTTAGTTCTAAGGCACTACTTAATAGCGATCATGATATTGAGGATGTTACAAATATGTGTGATCAAACAGCTATCAAAGAGCGCCTAAATATTTGGATCAATATTACATATTGATTATGTTTGCATAACCAACCCTTCACATCCTCTTCCTTGTATCTCAGCCAGCCAAAGTGCCCTCATGGGATCAGCATTAACTGTATCTCAAAAGGCACCCAGTGTATTTGATCCTGTATTGACACTGACATTCTTTATTGTAGCCTGATTGCCATCTATAGCCCATGGACCGTGATACTATTTGGTGAACTGTGGGAGGTCTACTATATACTATACAGCCTCCCTACAACACGGACAGTGTTAGGCGAGTACTTCAACTTATACAGACAATGCAGTATGGCCAACAGTATCCATGAGATCACAGGCTATAAATTGACAAGAGCCAATACTGCAATCATCTGGTGTTAGAGGAGCAGCCAAGAGAATTGCTTTCTGGAAAAAAAATTATGTTTGGGTTGTACGTACACACAATTCAACATGATTCCTGCTTGCTGGTCCTTTCCCCATGGTTCTGGAATGCACGGCAACTATGTTGGATCATTACGCAAAGGCGGCTAATGGAGTACAGGTTGCAATTGATCACCTCTTTAGGTTAGACAGTTTTAAGGTCAAGAGCGGTGAACAGACATCCCTGTTGAACAACCCAATGCAGATCTCATCTGTTGGTACATAAACACCAGCACCCCAGGTATTGGAACAATTGCGTGCAGCCCAAAGACTGTTCACAACTAATTGCTTGGTGAGTTGTGTAAACTTAAGTCAGGTTTCAATCTGATACACTCTCAATGTAGCACTACTATACTCAAATTCTGAGTAGCATTCCTGATCTCGTATTTTTTAAGAGTACTGCAAGTGAGTTTCATTTCACGCTATGATTTGTTGCTCAATTTTACGCGGTGTTACAGCCAAAACAGCTTTTAGCCCAACTATCATTTTTAATGATTTTTGGTCATTAACAGCTTAAAGTGTAACATTAATGAACCTTTATTAGCGTAAGTCCCTAGATGCCANCGTTCTCTAGAGCACACAAGGCTCTAGAAGCACCACTCAATAACAACTGACCTATGGGTATCACTAGACTACAGAACATCACCNAGACTTAGCAGGCNCGGTNGGGGTGAATATCTTATGATCATGTGATGGCTCAACCCCNTAACAGGGAATGGTCCAGCCTCTCTAGATCAATAAGTTGACCCACAAAACACAGATGATACGGACACTCGGCAGTTAGGGTAATTCTCGGATCCGATGCATAACTAAGCCTCAAAAGGAAGAGAGACTAAAAGGAGAATGGTTAGCGGCATCAAGGGGGGATTTGATGGCAGGTCCTCTAGATGAGGTAACCCACTCTAGCCATAACATGTGCTACAAAAACCATAAGCNACATATGTGAGCCAAGGCCAGTGTACACNTAGGCATGCCGAGGGATACATCAGNGTCTCTAGAAAAATTATTACCCTAGAAACTTCTGATTGGATAGATACCCTAATTAAATTACTCAGCTCATGGACTGTATGGTTTGTCATTTGTTTATGCTAGTTTAGTTTCTCTTTCTTTAGAACAATATAAAAACCCTCTCAAAGCNTCAGCTAAAGCAAGGATTTTCACCCACTAAAGCTANGCTTAGAGTGTCATATTAACGCAATTTCTCAAGTGTGATGTAAGTGAATTAAGTGTGAATTCTTTGGTCTAGAGAAACATTATAAAAACAACATCATCTAGAAAGTCTATAAGTGATTCAGGAAAGTTACAAGTGCGAAGCTACCTGGAAAGGGTTGACTGCAGAGCCATCNATCATGCATTGACAACTGAAGAAGTTAGTACAGTGCAGATTAGGTATCTCTCCGAGTATTGATAGTGTCAGGGTCTAGAGACAGCTATCTCTAGATCTAGATCTATTAACTTCGTATTTGAAAGGACTCAGAAGTTGTGTTAGCACCACAGCAGGGATCTCGTGTCAACTTCACTATTTGTGTTAGTTTAAGTAAAAAACCTCTATTCATTCTAGAGACCACTCTCTCTAGATATAATACATCCATCAAGCAATCAACTTCATCTTTGTGTTTCTGTCCCCTTCTAGACAACTCTTGTCTAGACAAAAACCATTACCTCGTTTCTGATATTTCTCCCCATGAACTTGTTTTGAGTTAGGATTTGTAGTTGTGGATTTATTTTTAGGATAGGATAGATTGTGATTTGTGATTTGATTTCGTGTTTCCCCACTACTACTTTTCTGCTTCTTCAGCGGTCTAGTTCAAACAAGTTTGGTAGCCTAGATGGCAGTAAACAGCTTTCTAGCAGTGATTTATTCAATATTTATTTATTTATTTTGGGTAGAAAGCTCAGAGAGACACCTTTTCTTGATAGTTGTCTTGCTGGTATTGGCTTCATACATCATTACCCATCTAGTAGACTCTTCTAATACAGTTTATTTGGTAATCTAGTACAAGAAATCGATACACTGAAGGAAAAAGATAGCTTGAGGTACTTGACTAGGTGAAACAGCATTTATAGTGGCAGAAATAGTTAAAGAGAGGTCAAAGGTAGTTCAGCATGTTCACAAATGTCACCTTATAGCTGTACAACAGTATTCAGTACCCCTGCATATCACCTGATTTTTCTCTGCCATGAAACTTGGGAGATACTCTGATTTAAATAGGGGTCAAAGAAACTGTCTAGATAAGTAATAATATTCGAAACTACTGTACTAATTGATTATAGAACTGGGTCATGTGATGTCATGTGATTTGAATGACTAAGATGTTGAAGTAGTCTTATTAATATTTTCAAGATATTATGTAATAAACTGAATTCCCTACACCTAGATTTGTCTAAAACTGTAAAACATCCGGACAGTTTTTTGAGCGACTGTACATAGAATTGCAAAACATGTTGCTTTTCACTCTACATACTTCAAAAAATACAGATGGCAACATGGTATAATCACATTATATCAATACATGTATCAACTGCAATACGAGAAAAATGGGCAAATGCAAAATGGTAGATAAATTGAAGACATACCAATGCTGAGCACCAAGAGGAGGGCACATTCAACAACAGCGATAGAAAGGTTGGGAATGATTTATTGATTAGCACTGGATCTAGCTGGATACCCATTATAAATAGAATGAAAAGGTTTGATTGTGGATTGCAAAACCACTGGTTTTGGCTTAGCATTGGACAGGGTGATGTCTATCATGTTCACGTCAGACAATGGAATCAACCTTAACAAGGGTTGATCTTCATACCTGCATATAACCCTTTGATGATTTGATTGGTCGAATTGAGGAGACCACTGCTGCTCTTGGCAACAGATGGCTCAGCGGTAGACTGAGACGAAGCCTCCTTCTGTCTGTTAGAGCTTTTAATATAGCGCTGAAAGGTGGGTTAGGATGCGAGATACACTAGATCATTCAAAGGATCCTTACCTCTCAATGATGTAAGTAATCCTTCCTGGCACCTATAGCACTGGCCCAGCCTGTTTGCGTCCATTGGTACATAGATTGAGAATAGGCACTGAGAGCCAAGGACTTAGTCATGGAGGTGGAGAGGGGCTGACACCTAGATGGAACAGACAAGGAGAAGGACTGATGCATAGACAGAGTGGAGCTTGACTTCATGGTATGAATTGTGGTAACTGAGGTATTCAGCTCGGTCAAGTAGAAATGTGGTATGAGGGTAAGCAAACTACATACATGCTGAACTGGTGGGAAGCCTTTATAGGTGGAATTGATATAGCTAATACAACCTGTCATCAATTGGCCACTTTAGATAGTACATTTCAAAGCGGACAACATGTTTTCTGCAAGTATCAGTACCCCATAGGAGGTAATGCATATACCTTGTAACATTCTGATCTCAGGGTACAAGCCCAATGGAGACAGAACTTGAAACACATTCTAATAATAGAAAAATGAATTTATTCCCTTTAGGAAGCATTTAGAGCAAATCGCTGCCAGCAGTTGAGTGTGGACAGTGTGCTGAAAGCAAATCATGAGAGCAATTTGGTCAACGGGCCCCTCGTGGCATCCAGCAGTAAGCAACAAGTATGCCACACTCTACGACATCACTAACGACCGAATTTAGGGAATCAAATTAAGGAGTGTTTAGTATGGTTCTTCTCCTGCAATTCAAAATGCCTCCATGTATGGTAGGTCAGTCTGCTGTGGAATGCTTGCCATTGGTGTAAGAAATGCTTAAGGTATTACTGGGCTGACTTCTAGCCATATCTAAAAGTACAAATGATCAGTTTTGGGGGACTAATTTACCTTGACTCAGGGGGCATGGGCCTTGGGTGTTTGAGGTCACGCATTCCTGATCATACTATGCATAAGTAAGGGTTATGCCCAGTTTGGTTAGCCACTTATCAATACCATGTTTGTAGTTGCCGTGTAGCTGAGTTTCTGTGTAGCATTATATATATTCTTACTTTTTGACATTTCAACTCTCCTTGTGAAATCTTAATATCAGAGCTCCCGTACTCTAGGAACGTATATTTCGGAATATCTAGGTTATATCAAATATGTCCTCAACTCAAATGCAACCATTTATATTTGGGATTACCTCTTCAATGCCTCTTGCAGAGGAAGGTGCTTGTATTATTAAATAAGGTTATCAAAGTGTCAGTATACTGACCAATCTATTGGGCATAGCTTTGGGGTTGGTGGGCTATGGCAACAGTGTAGAACAATTGTTCTGGCTAGAACCTGGAGCGTGTGGAGAACATGATCTCCACCCCCAATTTTCATCAGTTATAGCATGAAGGTTGTTGACTGGAGGTTGGCGAGGCTATAGGGCATGAGCTTATGGGTTGTACTACCAAAGCCCAATGCATAAGACTAGTATAATTATTTATTTATGGACTGCTCCAAGGTCTTGGGCAATTTGATCAGCCTGGGAGCACATACACTTGACTGCCTGAGCCAGGCATAGAACTACATGTGAGGTAGTCTTGGGCCTTGGGTTTCCATGGATGGAAACCTCAGTGCGTGGCCTGAATGAATATTGCCACCGTGTATTAATGCCGTATTACATGAGCCTTCTATCCCAATGTTCACATCAGCATTTTCCATCCCTGCCTCAACCATTCTTTCCATCAAGATTCAGCCAAAGGAGTCTCTAGCAATATGCAAACCTATATCCTTACGTGTAAGTTCTAGAACATTTAAGGTCACCATTAACGCCCAGTTGCATAGGTTCTCTGTCTGTAGGCCAGTCCAAAGTTGCTGTCGCTCCCTTCATTTTATTGATACACACTTGCAAAATCTTATTTCGCAAAGGTAAGCATATAGCACGGTCTGTAGGTATCCT
>JANIEX010000049.1:0-78869 GCA_027627405.1 Leucocoprinus birnbaumii | reverse complement strand
TATCACTATTGTGGTATATTATATTAATACTAATTATTATATTTTATAATTAACTTGATAAAATATTAATGTTTTTTTATCCAATGGGTTTAATTTTTTTTTTTTCTAATTTTATATTATTTTTACTAATAATTAAACATATCTATAGAATATATATATGTCAAAACCTATTCCAAGTAAGCATAAACCAAATAATGTTAATACATTCCAGAATAAATAGTACTTTTGAAAAGTACTTCTTAATTTAAAAAATGTTTTTAATCGAGGGTATTTTTCCTCTATATTGAAATATTTAATAATTTCATTACCAAATAGTGTAGCTAAAATACTATATACTGTTAACAGTAACATAATAAAAAAGATTATGTTTAAGAAAGCAGCAAGTTGTCCAAGAGTAAGAGAATCAAAGAATTCAGAAAGTTTTGCTGGGTTTAAATTAGAAATAAAATTATTTTTATCATTATCTGATAAAATCTCTATTAAAATTCTTTCTAATTCATTTCCTTGGTCTAATATGTTATTGAAGATTTTTCTACCTACAGTTATAGATTCAGAATTGGGATTTTCATTTAATAAATCTGTTAATTTATTATTATTATCTAGCATACCTTCTTTTAAATTTACTAATTTATCCTTTTGTTCTGTACTTACTCTTATATCATTTTTGAAATAATTAGAGATTTTTTCGTCCAGTTTTGTAAATTTTTCATTAAGTGTAATGGAATTAGTTTTAGTTTCAGTTACGGTAGATAAAACTTTTTGATCATCAATTTTTTTAGCTACTATTTCATCTTTAAAAATCCAATTCTCTACTGTTTTGCCAGCAACAGCTTGAAATCCTGCTCCTATAATCATATACCCTGCAGTTCTTAGTAGGGTTGCTAATTCGTATTTTTTCATAATTTTTAAACTTGACTGATAGTTATTATTTTTGATAGCTAATATATGTTTTAGCTATTAGTACTAATTGTTGTAATCAGAAAAAAATAAACAAATAAAAATTTTAATCGTAATTACTATAAAATTACCTAATATATATATACCTATTTTATGAGCAGTAAAGGAATCGAACCTTTTACGGCTATTAACCAATTCTTTTACAGAGAACCACCATTACCAATCGGATCACCTGCCCCATTATTATATATACTTAAAATCTATTTCCAAACTCTCTTTTAGTACAAAATTTTTATAATTTATAAAATAAATATAAAAAAAAACTTAAATATTAATCTTTGTAATAATAATTTATATGTATCTACTTATGTTTTAAATTACTCAAAATTTACTATCATGTCAAATATTTATAAAAAAAATTTTATTTTTGGTTTTATATTTTATTCGTTATATAAATATATTATATTAATAAATATGAAATAATTTTCTGTTTATAAACAAAAAAAATTTACTAAATAAGTATCTACTTTTTTTTTTGGAAATATATTTTGTTTTCGGGATATTGCAAAAACTTGGATAAAATTTAATTTTTGTAACTCTTACAAAAATATTATTATTTTACTAAAAAAAAAAATGGNNAAAATTTTATGCTTATTCAAGCTTAAAATCCATAGTTAATAAGCTAATATTATCAAAAGCTATTAGTAAACCAAAAAAGATAGTACTAATAGGATAAAAGGTACTGGAACAGGAAATAAGTTTAACTAACATAAGTCTATTAATTGATCATATTTTAATATAGGCAATGTCGCTCTATAATATATTATAATGGTGAAGAATAAAATTTAATTCTCTTATTAAAACCAACTAATTTGTTGATATTTAAATAACTAGTTATTGGCCCTACCTTTACAGCTTTACATGCTTGAATTATATTGTGGGAAGGGTGATTCTTTAATTAATCTGTCTTGATCATAAACCCAAATTCCTGACTTAGGTTTTTGCAATAAGTTTACAATTCTATAATCAAATTATTATTATTTAAAGTGTTAACATTAGTTAATAATCTATTCACATTTACTCTATTACATATAAGATCTATTATTAATTTCCCTTCTTCTGTTAAATGTTTATTTTCTAATCTAAGTAAAGTTGTTGTTATCCAGTCCTTATAATCTAAATCTTGCATTAAAAGGAAAAATGTTAAACTTTCAATTAGAGGTATAATAAAACTTTTTTTTTATAATTTAAATTACTAAACTAAAAAAAAAATAAAAAACAAAAGAATTGTAAATCTAGTTTTAGGTTTACTCGTATTTCTAGCTGGAAGATCACTCACATTAATTAAATTAATTTTCGAATTGTAAAAAAAATCGACATTTAAATTTAATAAATACAATTTAATTTTTTGGAATAAATTTTTTCGATGGTGTATTTGGTAAATTGAAGAATTTTTTTTTTACTAAAATCTTTTTTTATTAACTCCAAATTGTGTAGGAATTTCACCTTCTGATAATACTAGTAACCAATAAGGATTGATTTTTACTTGATGATTTGATGGCAAATCAAAATTTATTATTTTTTCATTCATAGTAGATTGTAATTTTACTATTTTATCGAATAATTCTAATTTAATATTAGTAGATTTTTCTAATTTTCTTATTTAGTTAAATAAAATTTTTATAAAGTAATAAAGCTTCACGCCAAGCTAATATATTTAAGTACTTTTTTTTTGTACGTATTAAATGAACTAAGTTCAAAATTAACTATTAATTGTTCTATATCTTTGATAATTGAAGTTTGAAAAGGATAAACATCACCTATTTTTAATCTATTCTGTATATACTCTAATAATGGTCTATCGTCACAATGTAATTTAATTTGAAATCTAAATTTAAACCTATTATTTATACTAAATTCTATAAAACCTCTTAACCAAACATAAAAATCAGAATTGTTTACTAAGTCCCTTATGTCATTATTATTTATTTTAAATATAGAGTTTGCAATCAATAAATCTTTTTGTATTAAAATTTATTTTAGATGTAAGACTTTTGTTATTTTTTTTAGAAATAGTAGTTGGTTTAGACCAATCTAATAAAATATGTAACACTAATGGGTGTAATTTTATATTATTAAACTTTTTGTCTATATATAAAATATGAAAACTAATAAGCTACTATATCAAAAGCTATTAATATACTAGGAACTAATATGATGAAAGCTACTGCAACTGGTAATAGATTTAACCAACATAAGTCTATTAATTGATCGTATCTTAGTCTAGGTAAAGTTGCTCTGTACCAAACAAAGAAAAAACAGAAAATACAAGTTTTTAAACCTAATATAACTGATTGTAAATTAAAGAAAGAATCGTTAATAAAGATTTCGGGTAAATTATATCCTCCTAAGAATAAAATTGCTGTTATACAACTAAATAGTACTATTGAAGAATATTCCCCTAAAAAGAAGAAAACAAAAGGTACAGAAGAGTGTTCAGTGAAGAACCCTGCAACCAATTCTGATTCAGCTTCTTGTAAATCAAAAGGAGTTCTTGATGTTTCAGCTAATATGGCAATAAAATAGAATATAAAAACAGGTAACAATGGTACTATAAACCAAATAGCTTGTTGACTTTCTATTATTGTTGTTAAATTTAATGAACCTGTTAATAAAATAATTATTAATATTGCTGAACTTAAGATTAATTCATAAGATATCATTGCAGCTGTTGATCGTAAACTACCTAAAAAGGCATACTTAGAATTTGCTGACCATCCTGCTAATAATACTCCGTATACTCCTAATGAAGATAAAGCTAAAGTATATAATATTCCTAATGAAAAATCTGATAATGTTAATCCTTGCCCAAAAGGAATTATTCCCCAACCTAATAAACTGAATATTAAAGTTGATACTGGTGCTAAATAGAATATAACTTTATTAGATTGTGAAGGTATTACTGTTTCTTTAACTATTAATTTTAATGCATCTGCAAATGGTTGTAATACTCCATAATATCCTACTGTGTTCATGGTATCAAATTTATCATACAATTAAATTAAAATTTTCTTCCTTTATTCATACCTTTTTTTATTTCATGAATTTTTTTTTATCCTGATATTGTTAAATGTTCTTTATTAGTTATTAACTCTGCAGCTTTTTTGAAATCTATATAGTTTTCAAATTTTACTCCAATTATTTTATAAACCATTATCAAAAAACGGAATAATTTTTTTTTACAAGGTCTTCATGTTTTTCAACAGTGTAATCTATACAACTACTAGATTTTTTTATGTTACCACTTTGAAAATAATCTATAAAACTTATCATTAATTCCTTATCTCTCTCATGTTGACTTAATTTAAATAGTAAAGAAACCTGAACACCTAGTTTATTTCTTATTGATTTTTTAATTTTAATATGAAAACAACCTTCTCCGCTAGTAAAACCAGATATCCAATAAGGATCTATTTGTTTCAGATATTGAAAAACAATTGGAGGTCTTTCTAATATATCTATATTTTGAAAATTTATTTTTAATTCATCAGATAAACCTAAATTTAAAGACCCTTTAATTTTCCAAAATTTTTTTTTATCCATCTATAGTTATATGTTCGTTATTGTTAATTATGTTTATTATTTTTTTAAACAAAATAAAATCTGCAGATTTTTTAGTTAATAAAGGATACTTATCAAAATGAGGTATTATTTTATTTGTTAAATCTTTTAAAGACCTTACTTCGTATTGAGCGCTGTCTTTTGTCTGAATATAGACTGCTCCTACACCACAAAAAAATTGTTTAATTAATTCTAATAAATTAGTATCTTTTTTATGTAGACCTATTGCAAATTTAGGTTTAATTCTCCAACCACATTTATTTCTTGGTTCATTTATAATTGAAATTGTGAAAGACGATTCCGCATCTGAAAATCCAGTTACAAAATAAGGATTTAAATTAAATTTATGTAAAGTAGAATAAGAAGAATAAATTTTAATCTTTAATTGCTTAGAAGGGATTTTGACTTGATAACAACTTTCGCTGCCCATTAGAGTACACCTTAAGTTTCTAAAACAACCTGTAGCAAGTTTTTTTAGAAACCAACTACCATCTACTCGTTGCTCTTTTACAAAATTTGGTTGCAAAACAAACCTTGATTTAGATCCGCGATAGCCCATTTCTGTTTCCATCATCTTATGGCTTGTTACCCTACCCAGGTAATTATTCTGGCCACTTATAACTTTTCAATTATAGTTTGGTACCATAAGCTTTAGGGTGTCCCCGGAGTTTGATAGTTTATTTACCCATAATAATGTTTTCCCAAAACATTTAACAGGACCTACTCTTCTTTGATGCGCAGCTAATTGTTTTCTTTCTATTATTGTCATAAAAGCTACAGCTAACAAAACAGGTAGTATTACCGATAATACATCTATTAAATTAAATATTATATTTATTATAGCCATATTGTTTATATTTATTCCTAACATTTTTATTTGTATGTATAGGCAAAGCCTATTAATTTTCAGTTTATTGCCTTATACTTTTTTGTTTTTGTTTAAAACTCTATTTATATCCTTTGTATACTATTTTTAATTTGCAAAGTAAATATTATTATTATATATTAATACAAATTATTGTTATATTATAAAGAGTCTATTTAAATATATTATTTTTATAAACAAACAAAATATTAAGCAAATAATTTATTATATTTACTATTTTAGATTAAATTAGATAAACTTTTTTTATAGTTATTTATAATTTTTATGAAAACAACTGTAAGATTCAATTATTGTTTTATTAGTTTTTAACTTTTTGTATTTAAATTTTAGTTATATAACCAATAATTCGTATATTTGAATAGTAAGAAATACTTATTACTAAAGTAATTAAATTTTATTACTTTATATTTACAGTTTAAGTATAAAACTTATTAATTTTAATTAATTTCTGTTTTTAAGAAACAATTTATTTCTATTATATTTTATATATCTACCTAGAATAATTAAATTTATTTATTGATTTTTGGTATACTGAAAAAAAATGGAACTAATATTACATTGTATAATTTAAACATATCTTTTTTCTTATTAAAAATAAAAGTTAAAGTTTTGGGTTTTAAACTTTGTATTTTTAACATAATACTTGTTTTAATAATAAATTATAATTTATATTTATATATAATATTATAAACAAAATGAAAAGATTGTAAATCTACACTATAACTATATAATTTTATACTTGTTTTAATTTAATATAAAAATATTTGTTTATATATAAATGTTTAATTAAGCCTAAGAAGATTTGAACTTCTACAGATTCCTCATCAAGAAATTATTCTACCCTTAAATTATAGGCTTTATATTAAAATTATTTCAATTAAAAATAAATTAAAATATAAACAGATAATTATAATAAATTGTATTATTAGTCTAACTTTACTATTTTATATTTACGAATACTAATATAAAGAAAGACAATAAATTTTTTTTAAAACGTTCAACTCAACTACTTTTAAATTTAAATTTAAAAACAAAATATACTAAATTTAGCTAAAAAAAAACAAACTAATATGTACTAGGTTAGTTGAAAAATACTATAGTCTTTAATTATTTATTATTTTTTTAACATTTAACTTTTTTGGGGGTTTATATATTTTTATTTATTTTATTATTGTTTAAGTGAGAATATTTTATAACTAAAGGTTTATTTATTTTAATTTATCAATTATTTAAACCGAAGAAAAAATTTTTTTATAAAACAAAGCTACTACTTAAATTAAAGGGGGTTTAATTTTTTTTATAGAGAGGGTTTTATATAATTTAATCTAGATTACTCTTATTTAATGTAATAAATAATGTAAATAACATTAAAATTACTATTTTTGAATCTATGTTTTGTCCTTCTAATAATATTGAACTAAATGTTAAATAAGTTAAAGCTAATAATGATAGTACAATGTATAGAGAATAAGTTGTTATAACCCCAGTATCTAATTTAGAAATATTAATACCAGTACCAGTTAAATTATTAGTTAAACCTAGAGGCCCTAATAATTCTATAGCTCCTCTATCTATGTTTTTAGAAATATCGTATCCTAATTTTAAACCATTTTGTACTAAATAGTGATTATATACTACGTCAAAATAATATTTACCATTTAAGAAAGCATATATTTTTCTACCTATTGAATTTTCAGTTAATTCTACAAGTAAATTTGGATATATATTATATAATAAGAAAGAAGAGAATGCTCCAACAATAGTAAAAATTAATGGTAATAACTTAATGATAGGGCTTAATGAGAATTCTGCTTCTATCAATGATACATTATTCGGATGTACAAATAAAGAGTTACCGAAGAAATCTGAACCTACACCAACAAATAGATCGCTAGCTACAAATCCGAAGAAAATACTAAACATAGCTAAAACTATAAATGGTATAATAATTGCTATATTAGCTTCATGTACGTTTTCATAACTTATTTTTGATCCATTAGGTACACTAAAGAATACTAAACTTAATAATCTTACAGAATAGAATGCTGTTAAACCTGCAGTAATTGTTCCTAAAGTAAAGGCATAAGTACCACTAAAACTATATGAACCGTAAGCCAATTCTAGTATTAGATCTTTAGAATAGAAAGCAGTTAAAAATGGAGTGGCTAATAAACTTAATGAACCTGCTAACATTGCAGAATATGTGAATGGTAAAAATTTAATTAATCCACCCATTCTTCTAACATCTTGTTGATCTTGGAAAGAGTGTATTACAGCTCCAGCTCCTAAGAATAATAAAGCTTTAAAGAAAGCATGATTTACAGTATGCATTAAAGCAACATTATATTGACTAAGCTTAATTGTTTGTATTACCCTAACTAGGGTGTGTGCTATTGTTTATATTAAATCCCATACAAATTATCTTACTTTATATACTTCTCTTGAAGGTATTTTTATACCATAAACTCTATCTTTATATAATTGAGGTGTTATTATTAAATAAGAAGAGACTTTATACTTAGATAGTATATTGTTTTCTATTCTTACTACTTCGTTTAATTGAAAATTATTAAGATCAAGTACTATTCTATAACAAATCTTATACCAAAAACCATCTCCCAATATTAAAAAAAAAAAACCAATCGTGTAAATAACTTATCTAAATATACAGGTAATACTTTAAATTTGTACTATTTACTGTTAAATAGCAAATTTGAAACAAAGAAGTTAAAAAAAGGACAAAGTAAGTGTTTTAAAATAATAAAATAAATTTTTAGTTTTTCTATCAATAATAAAAATACCACTTAAAACTTAATTTAATTGAAAACATATCTACAAAATTTCTTCTGTTAATTATTTCTGTGTTTGTTCTATACTCATAAGGGCTAAATTCTAATTGAAGAATCAGAGATAATTTAACCAAAAACTACTTGTTTAAACAATCGGCATATTATTTTATATTCTAATTTTTTCTTATTTGGGCTTATAGAACCACCTCTTTTTCTTTTCTTTAAAATAGGTAGAACCTTAGTATTTATAGGATACAATAATACAAATTAAGTTCTATAAAAATATTCTAAGTAATTGTTGTAATTTAATATAATATAAACAATAACACATTAAACAAATTGTGGACTATATCTTAAAAAATAATGAAAATATTATTTAATTCTTTCATGTAGTCTCTGAGGATCCTACTCTAATACTACTTAAATATTATTTGGTTTCCTGCTGATTGTTCATTGTTTTATCCTTAAGATTATAACTTAACCAATATTAAACATTTTTATCCTAAAACATATTATTTAATTATAATTTTATAAAGATAGTTTATTTATAGTTAGTACTTAAGACTTTAGAAGTTCCCAGCAAATAGAAAGATTTTATATAGGCCTTAGTAATGACCAATAGCCATCATCATATATCCTAATTGAGATATTGTACTGAAGGCAATTATTCTTTTTAAATCGTTTACTAATAAACCACAAGTTCCTGCAAAAAATGCTGTAGTAGAACCTATAATTACTATTACTAATAAAGCATCTGGACTATATTCCAATATAGGAGAACTTCTTAATAGTAAATAGATACCAGCTGTAACTAGTGTAGCAGCATGTAGTAAAGCACTTACTGGTGTTGGAGCCTCCATACTTCCTGGTAACCAAGAATGTAATGGTATATTAGCACTTTTAGCTAGTGCTCCTCCTAATAATAATAAGCAAATAATACTTACTGCTAATTCATTCATATATGGTACTAAAGTAAAGATTTGTGAATAATTAAATGTTCCAAATAAAGCAAAGATAGCAAAGAATCCTATACTCATTAACATATCCATGGCAATCAAATTTATCTTGCAATTAAATATTTTTCTATTTTTAATAAGGCTAGCGCTAAACCTTTGAAAGCTTATTATATTGCTTAGAGATATTTATTTTCTTTTTGTGTTCATTCTATTTTTTATTAATAGAATTTCAGTTATTCCTTCTTCATTTAGGTGTTTACCTTGAGCCACAAAAGCAGCAACTTTACAGAAATCTTGGAATTCTAACTGTTTTATTCCTTGAATTGGATAGGTTTTAAAAAATGGAATAATTATATTTAGGTTATCTGCAAAATTTGAAACAACGAAATCAAAAGCATTTTCACCGTGAGAGTAAACAGCTCCACAATTTAATAACTTAGCGACTAAAACTAATAATTCTTTGTCTCTCTTATTTTGTGTAAGTTTAAATATTAATTGAACAATATAACCAACTTTTGTTCTATTAGATTTAATAATATTAAAAAAGAAGCAACCTTCACCGGTTACAAAACCTGCTATTCAGTGAAGATCTATAATATTAACATAATTTATTACAGGCCTAGCAACAGGTTTATAATTTTTAAATTTTTATTTCATAAGATTAGATAAACCTAAATTTATTGAAGCTCTAAGATTAATTATTTGCAGTAATCCTTCTTCATTCAAGTGCATTTTATTGTTTATTAGTTTAATAATTCTAGAAAATAATAAAAAATCTGCAGATTTTTGAGTTAGTAATGGATAGTTTGAAAAATGTGGTATTACGCAATTAGTTAAATCTTCAATAGAATTTACTCTAAAACTAGCTTCATTTTTAGTTTTTTTTTTTTATGATGATTCCACATCCAAAAATTTCTTTCAATTGTAATAATAAGTTTATATCTTTAGAATTTAGAGATATTTGAAAGCTCGGTTTTACTGCTCAAACTGTTTTTCATTTAATTCTATTATCTTTATAAATTGTAATACTAAAAGATCCTTCACCATCTGTAAATCCTGTTATGAACCAAGGTTTAAGCTTTGGTTGCTTCGCTAATAAAATAGAAAAATTTCTATTATTTAATTGTTTAGAAAGGATTTTGACTTGATAACAACTTTCGCTGCCCATTAGAGTATACCTTAAGCTTCTTGCCTTTTTAGCTAGAAACCAACTACCGTCTACTCGTTGCTCTTTTACAGGCTCTGCTTGTATAACAAATTCTGACTTAGATCCGCGATAGCCCATTTCTGTTTCCATCATCTTATGACTTGTTACCATACCCAGGTAATTATTCTGGCCACTTATGGCCTTTCGACCATAGTTTGGTATCATAAGCTTTAGGGCGTCCCCGGAGTTTGATAGTTTTAGGCACATATTTGAGATCCTACTTCAAAAAGCACCTCCTCTATTCATTGTAAATGCTAATATTGCTGCTTTATTAGCTTGTATTCTTGTAAAATAAAAATTAATTAGTAAATAAGAAACTACTCCAATAGCTTCCCATCCTACAAACATTACAAAATAATTACCACCACAAATTAACATTAACATACCTCCAGTAAAGGCTGATAAATATGAAAAGAATCTCTGATTGTGAGGATCAGAAGATAAATAATCTATACTATATATATGTATTAGAGTTGAACAATATATAACAGCTAATCCTAAAGATACTGTTAATTGATCAAAATAGAATTCCCATGATACTTGTAACATTTCAGAGTCTAACCAAGTCCCTAAATTAATATAAACTGGTGAACCGCATAATCCTACTTCATAAAATGCTACACTTATTAAAATAGAACATACTATTAAACTTCCACATGTTACTATGTGTGAACCTGTTACTCCTACTTTTCTTCCTAATAATCCTGATACTATAGAACCTAATATTGGTAATACTATTATTCCTAAATACATTTATTGTTTTAATGATATAGTCCCTCTTAATCTATAATAAGCTACTAAAATACTTAAACCTATAACAGATTCTGCACCTGCTATTGATATTATATATATACTAAATGTTTGACCTACATTATCATCAAACCCATATGAACTAATTAATACCAGTAAAGTTACTGCTAATAACATTATCTCTATAGCTATGATCATAAGTATTATATTTTTTCTATTTAATATAAATCCTAAGATTCCTATTAAAAATAATAATATTGATAAATTCATTTTTAGCTTTACTTGCATCCTTGTCTACATTTAATAAATGATTATTTTGATTGAATTGAATTAAATTATTTGCTTTAGAATAATTATATAAATTGTTTACTAATTTAAATTTAAATTAATTTATTTAATTTATAAAAATTAAAAAAAAACAAATTTTGGTTAATTCTTGGAGAAAGATAGATTCGAACTATCATATTTGTAGTGCAAGTACAACTGATTACCATTATCAGATTCCCCCTCTTAAATTTTAATTCATAATTATTGTAAATTTTCTATTTAATTGTTTTTAATAACTCTTTTATAGTTAAAAACTTTACCTGATAATAGAGTTAATTATTTAAAATAAAATCTTTTTTTATCTAAGTATATAAATAAGTTGGAAATAAATAAAAGCACCAACTAATTAAATTTGCATTTAAAAACTAATCCTTCGCTTACAAAAAAATCCTTTTTTTGTATTTGTTTAAAAATTTGCTTACACTAAAAAAAAATTAATGTTTAATTTTACTAATTCTATTTAAATGGGTTAGTTTTAATTATTTCCCCAGAAATATACAGCTATAAATAAGAATAACCATACAACATCTACCATGTGCCAGTATAAAATACTTGCTTCAAAATTAAAATGATGTTTTGTTGTATTGTGATAGCTAATAATTCTAGATAATGCTACTGTAATAAATATTGTTCCTATTATTACGTGTATTCCGTGTAATCCTGTACTAGCATAGAAGGCTGACCCATATACTCCATCTGACATTGTAAATCCTGCTTCTGAATATTCGTAGTATTGTAAACCTGTGAAAATTAATGCTAATATTATTGTAAGAATTGCTCCATCTATTGCACCTTTTCTATTACCAGCTATTAAGGCATGGTGTCCATATGTTACGAAAGCCCCACTACTTAACAATAAAATTGTATTTAATAAAGGTATTGCAAATGGATCTAAAGGTGTTATTCCTAATGGAGGCCAAGTTCCTCCAATTTCAACTGCTGGAGCTAAACTAGAATGGAAGAAAGCCCAAAATACTGATAAGAAAGCAAATATTTCACTAATTATAAATAATACTATACCTAGCATTAAACCATTTTTAACTTCTTTTGTATGGTGTCCTAAATATGTACCTTCTATTACAATATCTCTAAACCATAATACCATACCAAATAGTGTTAAAACGAATCCTGAAGTTAAAATATATCCTCCATATGGATACCCATGCATATAACTTACGGCACCTATTGTTAAATTTAATAATGAAAAACTAGTTAATATAGGCCAAGGTGATTGATCTACAAGATGAAAAGGAAAATGTTGAAATTTATTTATTGTATTTATTTGTAACATTATTTGTTTTTTCAATTATTATATTCTATCTAAAAAAAAAACTTATTAAGTTTTTTATATAGTTCTAAGTTTTTAACTTAGTTTAAACTATAATAAAACTAAAACTTTTTATTTAATTAAAAAATATAAAGATTAGTTTTCGTGTGACTAGAATTGCTTAATGTATATTATTTTATACATATTACTCTAATATTATAGCCTAATACACTATACTACACTTTTAGCAAAATTTTTAAGTAAAGAGTAAAAATAATAATTATTTTATTATATTAACTAATATTTAATAGACTAATTAAATCTAACAATTTTTATAAAAAATTATATTTCTATAACCAATAAAATGGGTTTGTTATTTTCATTTTTCTTACTAAAATACTTTATCGTAAAACTAAATCATAATAATTAATTTTGTGTACCATGTATTGAATTGTAGCCATCTATGTATTTATCTAAGTTGTGTGTCAATTCATATGTTATTATAGTATTAAAAGTTAATGCTATTATAATTAAAATAAGATTTATAGACCAAAAATAATACTAAAAAGTAACCTCTGTTGAATAGATCGCTCTTATTTATATAATTTTCTATTTTTGTACTTAATTTTACTGGTAATACTTTTTTTACTATATCCATGTTAAACTTTAGTATAAATCTATAGCAAACAACATACAATACAAATAAACCTAACGTTAAAATTAACATATTGAAAGTGTGTAGAATACTAATCAATGATTCTAAATAGCTAACTGTATCACCTGGCTCTATCAATGATGAAATAAAAGGTTCATTCCCTGGGCTTGGGGATCTATCGGGATCTGTATTTTCTATGCCTTTTAGATATTCCGAAAGAGCAGTCAATTTAGGATAATCAACAAATATTGAAAAGTTTAAAGCTTTTCTTAGATTTTTAAAATCTATTTCCTTAAATGTTAAAACTTTATTTTTTTTCGATTTATCGGATTTCAACACATAGATGTAATAATCATTATGTCCGATCTCTTTTTCCATTGACTCTAACTCATTATTAAACTCAGGATTTTTCTGTTTTTCAAAATTATCTTTAAGATAATCGATTATTGAAGAAGTAGAGGCATTGTAAGGTATAGTCATTACAGCCTTTTTAATTAAACTTCTGAAAATATCTAATTCAGCTAATTTTCTATAACTTTCGATTTCTTCCAAATTTAACTTTAATTTACCTAATTGATGTTCTACTAATTTTTTTTTTTTTTACAAAATAATTTTTAACTTTAAAACCAATAAATGTATAGAAATCTTTAGGTATATCATTTCAACTAGATTTATTTAAATTTAACTCTTTAGCTAAAGCAAGATCATCTATTAATAGCGTTAAATGTTGGAAATCATTACAGCTCGCATCCAGTTGGATAGGCAAGTTAGATACAAAGTGTGAACTGTTATTATTTAAAGCTTCAACATACTTTTTATATTCAAAACAAAAGCTAAGAAAAATAGTTTTATTTTCAGCTTTACTTAATAAAATACCATTTTCAAAGTTTACAATATCTACTTTATTTTGTTCTATTCAAGCTATTCTATCTGAGAAAGATTTTTTACCTAGACTATTACCAAAACTGTTCGCTCCAAATATTTTTAAATAATTAATAGCTTCTTGGTTATTTAATTTAACCTTTTCTCCTTTACTAAATTCTAGAATACCTTTAGCTAAATCTATACCTTGATAGTTTAGATATTCTGTAGTACAATACAACCTACCTCTATAATCTAATCGAACAGGTAGATAAAAAGAAGAAACATTTCTAAATATAGTTGCCAATCCTAAAATGTTTAGTTCTAAGTGTTTTTTACTATTAAAGGATGCAAGCTCTCTTTGTCCTGTTATAGTAAGTTTATCTTTTAAAGATAAAGGATGAACGTATTTAATATCAGTAAAAAAGCCATACTTATGGTTGTTTAATAAAATAAAATCCAGAACATTTTCATTTATTTTAAATGCAACCGAATTAATTTTATTAACCATATCTACAATATTATTCTTTTTCAATATATAACTATTTAAACTTAGTTCCTTATTTGTTAATATTATTTCATCTGCAAACTCTTCACCATTTAATAAATATCCACCAAGTTCTAAAAATTTATTATTTTTATATTTATATTCTTTGGGAGGATATACCATAGGAATTCTATTGGGAATAGCTTGAATACTAAATGTAGTTTCTAAATCGGGTACTAAATTAACTAGAACTGGACCAGCTACTAAAATAGTTTTCTTTTCGTTTTTAGCTAAAATTTTTACTTCAGTTTTTACAAGTTTTAAATCTACCATAAAATTAATTAAGAGATTTCCCAGATCAAATTGAAATTGAGAATCACTTGTTTGCTTTAGTAAATCCACAGAAGATTTATCTTCTCTCCAGTTAATATAAGTTAAACTTGGATTAGATTGTTTTATTGTTTTATAGACTTTATTTGTATAAATTTTTACTATCTCCCTTCCCAAACCAATTGTAACCTCAACTTGATAGGTTTTATTGTTTAATAACTTATTATTAGAAATTATATTCAATAAAATACCATACATTATAGAGATTAAATTTTGTGTATCCATTTTGTATATGATTTTAGAATTTAAACTAGATAATGTTCTATCCGTTATAATTAAATTAGTTTTATAATTATTAATAACTTTTTCTAATCTAGGACTTAACTCTTTCAGTTTTAGAATTAATAATCTATGGTGTTGTCTTGAATATTCACCTTGACTAGATAATTTATATTTAACAATTTCTAAAGCTTGGTTTTGTAATAATTGTTCTATTTGTAGTTGAATTGACTTTTTATCCAAATCACTACTTATTATTGAAAATAACTTTTTGAAAATAGGATTATCTAAATCATAAGATATACTTAATTTAGGTAATTTGTCTTTAGTAGCCGAGGCTACACCTCTTTTTTGTGGAATAGTTTTATTGTACCCGCTTTTGTTTTTAAGATAAATAAAGGGGTATCTGTTATTTTTTAAATCTTTCTTAAGACTCAATAATAAAAATAAATTTAAATTTTTAAGATAATTATATACAGTTACAAAACTATCTATATCAATTAGTAAGTTATAAGTAAAATATATATTTATTCATTTTGTTACAAGTAATACAATACATAAAATTACTAATACATATGGAATCTGTTTATTATACTTATCCAACATATTTGTTATATTGACTTCCTTTTCAAGAAGTTCATTATTTTTGTATAGATAACTAATAATTTTTAAAATAAAACTTTTTAACTGAGATTTAAAGAATAGTCTTAAAATTATAAAGAATATAGTACTTATTAAAGTTAATTCTATATTATGAAGGATTAATAAATTACTTAATATAGAAACTAAAGGAATTTCTATTTCTAACGATGATTGAATAAAATCACCATCGAAATCAGATGGAGAAGCAGGTCGATCTACCAGATCTTTTGTGGTATTTGATTCTGTCTCTCCAGTTTTAGAATTAGAAACTAATTGATCTTTAGTTTCAGAAGGAGAAGCTGGACTATTCACCACATCTTTTGTGGTATTTGATACTGTCTGTTCAATTTTAGAATCAGAAGCTAATTGATCTTTAATATCTTGATTTTCTTGATATTTATCTAAAATGGCAAAACCAGTTACAACTGACCCTGCTGCTGCCACACCAGCAACAGTTATAGTTGCTGCTGCTTGTACTGCTGTTTTTGGTCTAACATGTTTCATAGCCGTTTCGACTCCTTTATACGTACCATAGGTAACCGCACCATCTCGATATAACTTTCTTCTTTCTCGCATACCAGTATCTTGATTTTGCTTATCTACATCTTCATCATCACTTTCCTCACAGAATATTGTTTCTATTAAAGAAATATCAAATAAAATAAATAAACTAGAAGATAATAATATAACTAATACACAGTAAAGTATTTTTTTTACTAAATCACTAATTTTGTAATTAAATTTTTCTTCATTTTTAATGATTTCATAAAAAAGTATACTTAATAATACTACTGAGTAAAGATATTTGCTATTTATATTGAGATTAAAATAATCTATAATAAAACCTATGCTAAATATTAATATTAAGTATTTATTTTCCAAAATAAAATTATTTAATTTAGATTTCAATTTGTTGAAAATGTTATAAAAGTTATTATGTAAATTTTTATTAAAAATGTTATTAGCAAACAGTGATAATGAAAAGAATTTAGCTTTATTTTCAATAAAAGACGTAAAAGACTTAAATTTAATAGAAGCTCTTAAAATAAATTTGATTAATGTATTAGTAGCTGTTAAAAATTAAAATACCTGAATATTTAGAAGTAAACCAATTGTCCAAATTTTAGAGGTAACTCATAATTATTTATTATTAAGATTAAAATCTAAGTTACACAAAAGGAATTGCACCTTTACACGGCTCACACATAACTAATACTCTATAACTTAAGATGTACAATTAATAGGGATTTTCTTCCTAGTTTGCCAGTCAGCTTAACAAAGTGAACAGAAGCATTATTTTTTAGCCATTAAAAAAAGCTACTCTCTTATTTTTTAATTGTTTCACCTAACCAAAGCTCTAGCCCCAGACCCCGCGATCCAGGACTCCTTAATATAAATTATAAATTATTTATTTTTATTATAGGATCAATCTCTTAATAATTTTTTACAAACTCATATCTCCCAATACTATTTACATAGTATGGTTATAACATGTTAATGTTATAATTAAAATAAGGAATTCTATCTCATATCTTTATTTATATAATTACCTTAAGATATCTTATTTTTTGTTTTTTTTTGAGAAAGAAATTTACAATTAATGGACTTCAATCTTAACCGTCAGTATCTTTTTCTTAAAGGAAATAAATTAGCGAGGGGCTAGCACACTTTTTTATTTTAAGATTACGAATCTCACCTTCTAAGTTGAAAAGAACTATAATTAAGATTAGTTTACTAGCGAAACATAAATTGTACAACCATCAGATGGAGGAGAGACAGAAATATTACAAGAAGTTTGAAGTTAACAAAATTCCGAAAGATATCTCTCTCTATAAAAGTTACAACGAAAAAAAAATCAATAGTGATAAAATGGGGAAATCACAAACATACTTCATTAAAAATGATTTATTTTTATTATGTTCTATAATGAATTTAGATAAATTGAAAGTTCTATTATATAACATATTTTTATAATTTTTAAACTTGACTGATAGTTATTATTTTTGATATTTAATATATGTTTTAGCTATAATTAAACTAAATCTTTTTTTTTTGTTTTGTTAAAAGATTAGTTTGTTGTGTAACTAGAATTGCTTAATGTATATTATTTTATAATTATTACTGTAATAATATAGCCTAATACACTATACTACTCTTGTAATTTTTAAAAAAGCGATAAAAAAATTTTATTTACACCATTTGAACATATAAATATAGAATATAATTTTATTGTTATATAAATTTATTATATATTTAGCTATATCTTTATAAATTCTTTGTTATTACTTTATAGACCACCTATAAAAAAAGAATATTTGTAGTTTTATCTTAGTATAAAATATATAACTTAAATTGACTATTTACTATTATATTAGCGTTATATTTATTAGGGTAAAATTAAAATTATATATATATACAACACACGTCTAAATTTACGTCCAATTTAAATCTTAAACTAAAACCTTTCTCACTACAACTTCAAATGAAGTTATTTCTTTTTTTTTACAAAATTATTTAGTAATTAGAAAAATTTCATGCAGTCAAACTATGTTTAAATTTAAAAAACTTTAAATAAAAATCTACCCTATTTTAATTAAAAATTGACTTTAAAATAAAATATATAACTAAGATAAAGATATAATTTATATATAATATTGTAATTATTATAGCTTTAAACCAAAATTATTAAAACTAAATCATAAAATCGAATAAACCTGTAAAAAAACAAAAATAATACTTATAGACCAAAAAGTAGTATAAATTTTTACTATAATTTATTGTTTAATATTTCTATGTATTTGAGCTAATTGGGCAATGATTACACTACTTGTTTAAATCTCGTCTATATATTTATTATAATTTATATTTTTTAAACCAAATATCTTAAGGAAATTTACTATATTTTTCGATATATTAGTTTAACTATCAAAAATTTTTAATTAAAGGGGTTTAGATTAAATTTTAATTTCTGTAATTTTAATATTTAATTAACTTTTGTTAATATTTTTATTTGGTCCAGATATAATTATAGTAGCGTACATAGCTAATAATAAGATAACACTTAATGATATTAATAAAACAGCTCCATAAGTATATAAACTATAACCTAAAGATTCTATTTGTTGGAAATCATTTATTAATATATCGCTACTTTGTGTTAATGATAATATGTTATTACTAAATACTACACTATTAATTAGATCTTGGTTATATGTTGATTCACCTAGAGTTAACATAGAATTTAAATAAGTAATTTTATTTAAAAATATAGATATAGCTGGAACATTGTTAAAATTATACGGTATAACACTAAATATTATAAAAATAAATAAAGAACCTATTGCTATAGCTAAAGGTAAATTTTTTGTATACTGACTTCCTGTTTCCAATATATCAGTTAATTTAATATTAATAAGCATGATTACGAATAAGAATAGTACTGCAATAGCACCTACGTATACGATAATATAAGATATACCTACAAAGTTAATTCCTATTAACATTAAATATCCAGCTCCAGATACAAAAGTAGATATTAAGAATATAACTGAAATTACAGGGTTTTTAGATGTAATAGTGAAAATGCTAGAAAGTAATGTTGAAAAAGCTAAGAAATTTACAAATATTGTTTTCATTTTTTTTATAATTTAAAACTAGCTTAATAACAATAAAAATTTTATTATATAAAAAAACTAGCCACATTTCGTGGTTGCCTAAAGATAAATATTACTTAAAATATAAACTATTATTAGATTATAATATAAATATTACTTATATGTTACTAACTATTTATAGTTAATAGTATTACAGGCAAAACTTAAAAAACTTTTTTTACCTTTTGTAGTTTCACTTTTTAGAAAAAGAGTTATCAATACAATTGGCTTATTAAAATTTAAAAATAGAAATTAAATTTTACTTTCTTTTTAATTTAAGTAGGTTTAACCTAGAATTAGTGACCTTAAACATATTTTTTTCTTTTTCTTATTATAAATATAAGATATACATATAAAAATAATTATTAAGGCAGGATGACTTAGCATTCGTTATTTTTTATAGTACTTTTTATGTACTTTTTAGTAATGAAAGTAAAATTAAAACCATATTTAAAAAATAGGATTAATAAGTATTATAAAAATATTTTCTTTTTAGAAAATTAGTAAAAAAAAAACTAAAGCATAACTATAATATTATGCAAGAGTATAAAGTAAAGCAGATGTAGATGTGTGTAATGATGTTAAAATTACATCAGGTAATATACCAAATACAACAGTAGGTATTAATAAGCTTAATAATAGATAATATTCTCTTCTATTAATATCTTTAGCTATAGGAGGTAAAGAAGGAGATAAATTACCATAAGATAATCTATTATATAAGAACATAGAATAACAAGCAGATAATACAATACCAGTTGCACCTAAGCAAGCTACAATTGGGTTTTGTTGCCAGATACCAATTAAAGATAACTGTTCACCAATCCAATTTAAACTTAAAGGTATTCCTGTATTACATAAAGTGAATATAAAGAATAATATAGTAAATACAGGCATATATGTAGCTAATCCTCTAATATAATTAATAATTCTTTTTCCTGTTCTATCGTAAATTATACCACCTACACAAATAAATAGAGCTGGTGATACAAAACCATGTGCTAGAGCTAATAAAATACCACCTTCTATACCTTGAATTGTATTTGAAAATAAACCTAAAACAACAACACCCATATGTGCAATACTACTATAAGCAATTAATCTTTTTGTATCTTGTTGTATAATAGTAGAAAAACTAGCATATATAATAGCTATAATAGCTATAGTTTGTACTAAAGGATTAAAGTAATTTGTAGCATCCGGTAAAAAATTAATTAATACTCTTAAATATCCATATGTAGCTAACTTTAAGATTGTTGCAGCTAGTATAATTGAACCAGCTAAAGGTGAATCCGCGTGAGCTTTTGGTAACCAAATTATAAATGGATATAGTGGAGTTTTAACTGCAAAAGCTATAAAGAACCCTAACCATAAAATCTTTTGACTTTCTAAACTTATTGAATACAATGAGATTAATTGGAAATCTGTTGAACCAATATAGTTATATATCATTAATATACATAATAACATAGGTAAACTACCTGCTAATGTATATAGAAAAAATAAAAAAGCAGATCTAAATCTATCATTACCGTGTCCAAATATAACTATTACTATAAATAATATTGGTAATACACTTTCGAAGAATATATAGAACAATAGTAAATCTAAAGATACAAAAGCACATATTTGTAATGTTTCTAGTAATAAAAATGATATTAAAAAAAATTTTAAATTGTTATTTATATTCACATAATTAGATAATAAGGCAACTGGTGTTACAAATGTTGTTAATAAAACAAAGTATAAAGAAATACCATCAATACCAAAATTTAATTGACAAAAACTTAATTGACTTAATTCTAATGAAGTAACAAATTGATATTGTGTTTGACTTGAATCAAATTGATACCAAATAAATAATGAAATAAAGAAATTTATTAATGATGTAGCTAAAGCTATTTTTTTCATTCTATTTTTACTATCTAATGTATTTGACATTGGTAAAATTATTAAACTACCTATTATAGGTATTAATAGTAATAAAGTTATCATTTTAATTTAAATTTTAATTGTCTTTCAACAATGAGCTGGACAACCTTAAATTCTTTTGAATGCAGTCTTTTCTCTTTACTGACACTCTTAATATCAGTTCTTTTGAATTTTTTAAAATAAATACGAAATAATAAAAAATTATTTCTATAAATGTTTTAAATTAAGATCAATAAGAAGAGACTTTTTATATTTATTTAAATATCTAAAGGCAAAGCCTATTTTTATAATAAAATTTTTATACTTATGTTTTATACCATTTATGGAGGAATTAAAAAAAAAGTTTATTTAGTTTAGGTTAGTTTAGGAAGGGGGTTGAGATTTTTAATTCAGTTACAGTATAATAAATATATTAAATTATATAGTTTAATCTTATATAAGGTAAAACATTATATTGTAGAAAAAACTTATACTTAAAATTAATATTTATTTATGACTGTGCTGGTAGCATTTTAAATGCGTGGAATGGAATAGGACTAGCTAATGTCCATTCTAGTGTATTACTTGTTTGACTTTCATTTTCATTATATAAGTTTTCACTTGTGAAATATGAAGCTACTCCCCAAGGATTTTTATTTGAAACTGGTTGGTTTGCAAATAAATCGTATATTATATAACCAAACAAGATTGTAGCTATAACTGATACTAATGAACCAAAACTAGATACAGCATTCCATCCACTAAATGCATCTGGATAATCTGGTATTCTTCTAGGCATCAATTGTGTTATAACTTAACCATTTATCTAAGTTAACTCTATATTTTACAATATAGTTCAGACTATGTCATTCAGTTGATATAACTTATTAAAAAAAATTTTTATATTCTACGACAACTGATTGGGCGCTTCTGTTATTTTTAATAATAATTATAATTCATTATTAATTAAACAGTACAGGATTATTGTTGGTATAACTCACCTGTTAGTCGTTGAACGTTCCTTATTCTTTTTTACACGTAGTTTATTATATACCGAATAAGTATTCGCTGCAAATTTACCTTAAATAACTAATATAATTATAAATAAGGTGTTCTTGCAATTCACCCAATTTTCTATTAAGTTTTTTATCTTTTTTTTTTACACCTTAACGAGGCATTATTTTACCAGCTAAACCTAAGAAGTGTTGTGGGAAGAATGTTAAATTACAATATACCCTTAATATTTCTAATAAGGTTGGACTATATCTTAATTTGAGATTAACTATAACTTTAAAGATACATTTTCTAAATCTTATTCGTATAGTCTCTGAAGTTCCTACTTTAATATTCTTATTAAGCTTTAAAAATTTAGCTAATTTAATTTTATATTAAAAAAAAATATTATTTGGTTACTTGCTAATTGTCCATTGTTATATCTTACATCGTTTTTACTTTACATCTTAAAATCTTAAAACCTATAAAGTAGATTAAGCTTTAGGAGTTTCTAGCATATAGAATAATTTTTTACTAATATTTTTTTAGTAAGCGAAGCAAATATGTATATTACTATCTAAATATTAGGGGGCTAATTATACATTCTTTGTAGTTAATAAAACCAACAAAACAAAAAAAAATAATTCCCAGATATAAAACCAGGAAGATTAAAACTATTTTTGTTATAAAACATAATTAAAGTTATATATACCAATATACTCCATTAATTATAATTTAAATAAGTAATTCTTAGTAATAAAATTATGTAAATAATTAGGTAAACTAAATTAGGTATTTTATTTAACCCCTATGAATAATGTCCAGAAGTGAACTTTACCTAAGAAATCATTAACTGTTCTACCTACAATTTTTGGTGCCCAGTAATAGAAACCAGCAAATAAAGCAAATACTGCTCCCATTGATAATACGTAGTGGAAGTGCTAATTTAAAAAATTAAATTGTGGACTATCTCTTTATCTAATTTTTGAAACAAAAGGAACTTTATACCATATAGGATTTCTATATTGTATTCAATTTAAAACAAAATCAGAATAAATTTTAAATTCTAAACTATCCTTAGGTTCATTTTTGAAATCTCTAATTGTAATAAATTCTTTAATTTTAGTTACTCTGTAAAACTTAAAATCTGAATATAATCTATTTTTAGGTGTTATAAAATAATCATATAAATAAACCATACCATTAACTGTTTGATATTTAAATACAATTGTTTTAAAACCTTTATCTTTAGGTTTATTTTCTCTTAATACTACTGTAGGTTTATAAAAAGGAATAACATTGTCAAAATTAAGTTTTTTTGTATGCTCATTATATTTTAATTCCATATTACATTCTATTCTATTCGAAGTATAATTAAAAACAATAGTACCTTCAGTATCTACTAAACCTGCAAAATAAGGTTCATATGGTTCTACTTTATAATTTGATTCTACATAAGTTATACCAAAGTAATCACATGCTTTTTTAAAACTATCTACTTTGATTCTTATTAAACCATTTAATTTTTGTATTAAAAATAACATATCTTCTTTAGTTGAAACAATATATATTGAATGTGGTTTATTTTTATCTGATCTAATTCTACCTATATGTAAAATATTAAGTATTCTAGTTAAAATTCTAACATCTCTATTATGTATTTTTATTCTAATAGAATTTAATGTTAACTTTGAATTTATATTTCTTAAATCAAAATTACCAGCACCATCTATAACACCTGCTAACCAACTATAAAATTGATCATCTTGATTTCGTATATTAGATAATTGACGTATAGTCTCTGAAAATCCTTTACAGTTTTCTGCTGATTGTGTGTTTGTATAATATTTAATTATAACAGGTTTATTATTATTTTCACTAATTATATAAAAAAAAGGAAAATATACAAATAAAATTACTTTGACAAACTCCCATACATCTATTTTTGAAAGATACTGAATAAGTATAAATAGTAAACAAAAACCTAAAAACACAGTTCCCAGCATATAGTCAATTGCATAATAATAATAATAATAATAACTACTATTAAGGCCCGGTGTTCCTTGAGCTACAACGTAATATGTATCGTGGAATGCAACATCTAATGAAGCATTAGATAATATTACTCCTGTTAATCCACCTATAGTGAATAGAGCAATGAATCCAATTACGAATAGTAATGGTGTATTGTATCTTAAGCTACCTCCGTATAGAGTAGCCATCCAACTAAATTGGGTCGAACGAAACTTAAAATATCACTAACTAAAAATTATTAGTCTATATAATAGAGCTCGAGCTCCCACCGAACCGTGCAAGATAGTTACCCATCACACGGCTCTCCAACGTTACTTGATTTCAATGCTTAATTTGCTTGGTTTTTTTAATCAATTCACTCTATGTAATTCTAAGTGGTGGGTTCAACACACCGGGACCTTTCTTCGTTATACCGCTATCATATGTTTATGTACAGCGTTTTTCGATTTCGCAATATATTTAAGAGCCTTTACGTGTTTCATCTTTACATCTTAAGAAGAGCCAAAGATAGCACATATGGCCCCTTGTCTAGATAAAGCTGTTTCCAAAAAATAGTCGATAGTGGGATTTTCGCACTCTGTTTCTTTGAAACTCCTAATTTATTTAAGGAAATTTTGTAGATCTGTTCCTTTTTGTAAGACCTCTAGATATTCAGATCTTAAGTTGGGTTTGATCTTGTTCCCTTTTGGTTTAGGAATATTGTGATATCGAGCGAAAAGTATCCCTCTTAGTGTCGTGGTTTTACCATTTGATGTGTTTGATTCATCAGCAACCACTACTGATTTAGCTCTGGCTCCGATAGGTTTACCTAGATCATTTCCTCCCACCTTGAAAACTGATGCTACTGTTCTAAGTTTGAATTTAGCAGCGTATACTTTAGCGATTGAATATCTTATTATATAAGCCACTCTTGCTATCGCGCTTCTTCTATTTTCTCCTATTGACCACCATTCACTTAGACCTCTTAAGACGTAATTTACCTTTGTGTTGGTCTCGGATTGCGGCAATCTTAGAAATTGGAAGGCGGGTAACGGTTTTCCACTTTTATCGCAGAAATTCGCTTCAGCAAGTCGTGCAATTACTCGTTTCATGTTAACATCTAATGTAGGTATTGTAATTTTTCGTGTAAAAAAAGTACCACCATAATATTGTTTCGTTAACAGTTGTCGTCTACTATACATATAACCTAAAAATTCAATTCCTTGAGTAACATGAGTTATTTTGGTTTTCTCTAGACTCAACTCGAGGTTCAGTTCTGTTTTAAGGAAGTCTTTAACTTTATCTCTTATCTCAATAGCCACTGATCTGGGACCTAGTATACCTATAACAAAATCATCTGCATATCTAATGTATTTACAGTTTCTGTTTATGATTTCATTCGGAATTCTTCTAGGTATTCTCAATCTATTATATTCTGACTTCTTTCCGGATCTAAGTAGTTTATTAGACATAGAATTTTTATTCCTATTTGTTGGCAAAATATTTACTTGATAATCCTGACTTGTTCTTTCCATATAAAGATCTAGTTCATTTAGGTAAATATTAGATAGCAATGGACTAAGTATACCTCCTTGGGGAGTTCCTATTTCTGGTTTGTAAGTTAGTTTGTCATTTTGAAAAACCTTTGCTTTTAAGCCAGTTCGGATTAATCTAAGAATAGTAGGATCTTGAATCTTTCTTTCAAGAATATTCATAAGAATTTTATGATCTATAGAAGGGAAATAGCTTTTTAGGTCCCCTTCGATGAACCATATCGAATCTTTCATGTTAGTCTTTAGCCAATTTAAGGCTGTGTGGCAACCTCTGTTAGGTCTAAAACCATGAGAAAGTTTGCTAAATTGAATTTCATAGATAGGTTCTATGATTGTTCGAATAACTTCTTGAACAAGCCTATCATTAATGGATGGTATTCCCAAATGTCGTAATTTACCAGTTTTTCCAGATTTTGGTTTCATGATTACTCGCTCTCCGATTCATGAGAATTTATTCTTTAGTACTGCCTCTCTAAGTTCAAGAATTCTTTTCTTCGTTAGTGAATCAATGTCGTCTTCGTCCGGTACCTGTGTAATTGACCCTTTTTTGCTTTTAAGCTTTAGGTAGGCAGCAAACCATATAGATTCTTGTTTAATAATTCCTCTTAAATCATAGAAGATCCTGTTAGGATTTTGATAGCAAGCTTGCAAGTGTTTGGCTAGAATTTGTAGTCCTTTAGGTATTTCCTTTTGCTCCTGTACAGGTGCCAGAAAACTCATTCCGCTTCTAATAACGTGTGACCTTACGAAAATTGTTTTCGCAAAGTATTTAGGTCCCTTTCCAATTTGTAATATTGGTACTACGGACCCTCTGCCATCTCTACTCCTTATTGAGGATTTAGAGACTTCACCGGTAGCGTATACAGCTCTTGATTTGATATTTAAGGAGACTCTTTTGTTATTTGTCCTAATTGTTATTAGTAACGTCTCAGTCATGGAATAGCCTTTAATGTAAATTTTCACCATCAAGGGACCAAGATATCTATGTAGCAGCTGATGCCATAGATAGGCGAGATAACTCCCGAAATTACTTGAGTTTTGGTAATTCAACCTCATCCTTATACATCCGATGGTCTTGAAAACTATCTTGGACCTACTCTTAAGAGCGTCAGCTTGAGTCCTCATGCTTCCTTTTAGTGCAGGCTGTTGTCCTCCTATCATCACTGATTCGAAGTAAGCACTACGACCTTCAGTAAATTCCTCTTTACTGTTTGTCTTTAATTTGTAAAGCAACAATTCTGTATACACTCGAACGGTCGCCCATATTTTTATTCCTGTAGGAACAGCTATAACCATTGTGAAATAGAAGATTGACCCTAACTACTAATTATATTTTTAATAACAGCTTTTGACTGCTTAATTATAGAAATTAATCAAAAATCCTTTCCCAAACCGTACGTGATAGTTTCCCATCATACGGCTTTCCAAAGAAAATATTTAAATATTATTTCCTTCTGTTTCCCTTCAATTAACTGTTAATTTTGTCAATCTAATACGAAAACTCCGTCACCTCAACTATTCCTAGTGTCAGGTGATCCCAAATTCTTAAATATACCGCATATTTATCCCCTTAGGCCCCCTATATTCTAAAAAGATCCTTTCTGAGAGTAGTCTGCTACTTCTAAACTCCTTTTTAATTAGAAATACTTGTAAGGGTTCGTTAACCTAGCCATAGGGATCGTAGCTCGAGAGTGAAATAACTATTAAGTTTAAACTCCCTTTTTGAACATGCTATTGTCAGCGTAAAGTTGGCCTTTACTGCCTAAGTTCAATGCTTTACATCACTAATTTTAATTTATTTTATATAAAAATTGATCTACATAAAACTAAACCTTTAGATCTTTTACTTCCCTCTACCATAATTCAATGAGCTAATATCATAAAGTCAATAAGGAAAAAATAAATCCTGTTTAACTGTTATAGTAATTTGATTTTTATTAGTTAAATAGAATAAATCAAAAATTTCATTTAAACATACTAATTGTATAGTTTGTAAATAAACACTATAAAAAATTTTTCCACTTATAAACCAATCCCCAAAAACTGATTTACCTAACATAGGTAAACTTGAACAAAAATAACCAAGTTCACTATAAACATTTCACAAATAGGGAAAATTATGAATAGATTGTTTAAAACCAACTCTAGTATTTCAATGTCCTTTTTTTCCACGTATCTTATAAAATTAAACTTATAATCATACTCTTAGCTTTTGGTCTTAATTTTTTTTTTTTAGAAGATTTTTGTCACTATTTATTAATTTGTGTTTATAATTTTAAGCAGTTTATGCAGCTGCAACTATCTGGGAGCTACTAGTAGTTGTAGAAAATTTTTTTAAATTAAAATTAGAAAAGGATTTAGATGAAGGATATATCCTTAACGATTTATTTAATTAGATGGCGCACGTAGCAGCTGTGAAATAAGCTCTTGTATCTACCTATTAAGAAAATTTTTTTACTTTTTTGAATTAAAGTAAAATCTTAACTTGGACTATGTCTTATCCTTAAATTTTTGTTTTATTAAGGATTTCCCCGTATAGTCTCTGAGGATCCCTACAAAAATTTTATTATATTTATTAATTTAAAAATTTAGATAAGTTTCCTGCAAGTTGTATAATGTTTAGTGATTATCACGATTTTGATTAATATTACTAGTTAAGCCAAATTATATATTTAATTTGAAAATTATCTATAGTTATTTTTTGATTAATCGTACACTAATTTTTAAATAGTTTCTTGCATATAGGGGAATTTTACCCATATTTTTTCAAATAGGGAGGACGTGTTAAATTTAATTATACTTCTAACTTATTTGTCAAGGCACTATGCATAAAAGGCATAATAAGATTAATAACTCTATCTACAGAATAAAAAAAATATAAATTCTATACTTTCTTCCCGCTTTGTGTATTGAGCTTTTAATACTATATTTAAATTTTAAGTATTGACTAAGTCTTAGAACTTCTGCATAGACAAAGCTATCCGTACAAAGATATAAACCTTTAGAAGTTTCTCTAAAACCGTCTTGCATAATTCAATGAGCTATAGCTAGTGGAGTTAATAAAGATAAATCTAAAGGAACTATTTTAAGTTTACAACTATAAAAATTAAAATAGAACTCATTTAAAACTGGTAAAGAATTACTAAAAAAAAAAGTTTAAATTAGTATAAATATTACCTGTTCTAAGATCTAAATTAGTTATTTGTCTAAATTTTCCTGAGTTAAATTCTTCTAAAGAATTTAAGAAATCTAAAAATTAATCTTTTTTTTCTAATCTTTGATTAAAACCAAATCGAGCATTAATACCTTTAGGGGGGTAGTTCTAAGCTACCGTCACCTAACAGAGATCCAAATATTATTTCCTTAGATTGATTGAATAAATTTTGCTTACTATTTTTTAATTTAGTACCAATAAGTTGCGAGTAAAGAATTAAATTACTAAGTTCATCCATTCCAACTGAGAACATGTGGTGCTATGTAGCATAGGTTTTTTTTAAATTAGAAAAACTAAAAGTTTAAAATTAAACATACACACCGGACTCACGTCCGGGATCGGATTATATCTTCATCTTTAAATTTATTTTGAATTTACAAAATCTGAACCAGTTTACTATTTAAACTGTTATTCATATTTTTACATAATTCTTTAATTAATTTTAATCCTTTTTCTCATAAATATTAATTATTCTGCACCATTTTATAAATTTTATCTCATTTTTCAAACGACAGTCTTTTTTTAATTGAAAAAGTAATTTCTAATTGGCAATAATCCTTCACTAAATCCAATTACCAAGTTAACCGATTAAAATCAAGGTTTGTTCATAACCTGTTTGATGTAAAAATAAACAAATTTTAATTTTGTAAACCAATTAAAAAAAAGGAGTAAAATCAAAAGATGTATCGCGTGTAATCTCTGAGGAACTCTTTAAATATTTTGTAAACAAAAACAAAAAGATTACCTGCTGATTGAGTATAATTAAATAGATTTTTACCTGCCCTAGGCTGAAAGGTACTAATTAACACTAAACTTTTCCAGCATATAGCAATATTAATTACCTTTATTTCACAATAAAGCGGAGCCACCGATAAATAATATTAAAATATTTTTTTACACCTAATAAAATTTATCTTAAGTTGGAAACTCCATACTAAGAATCCTAAGATTCCAATTGAGAACATTGCATAACTACAAATAATAGTAGGAAATTTTTTTACTTTAATCAATTAGAATTCATTTCTAATATCAATATATTAATTTTATCTAATCATTTTGCATTAAATGTTGTTTAGATTTTATAATTTATAATACCTGTTTAAACCAAATATAAGCTTCAAATTTTAAATTCAATATAGAATAAATTTAATAACTAAGTACAATATTAGATAACAATAATTTAATATCTTAAATTACATAATCACATCTTTGGGACGAATTAAATATTTCATATACAATACCGCAATTAAAAATTTTAATAAAAAAATTTAAACAGTTCAACATCTCTATTGTGCTGTGAAACATGAAACCTATATGTAACTTTTTTTAGTTATTACTATTTGAAGGTTTTATATTAATAGTAAACCCTTACCCTGAATCTGATCTATTGAAAATATAAGAGTAAAACAACCTTCAACTTCAACAAAACGAGTAATCCTATATGGATTTATATTATTTGGTTTTATTTAAAATCCAATCAAAACAATTTTAGTTTATAGCAAAATTAAGTTGATTTTAGATAACTATAATATATAAAAAAATTTAAAATTTTTTACGTTTATTAACTTATTCAAAATATATGAATAAATACTATATAGATATAAGTTAATCATTTTTATATTTGTTGGACTATATCTTAATCTTTCTCTTAAAATAAAAAGAAAAATTCTTCTTGTGTAGTCTCTGAGGAACCTGTATTTTTTGTTTTTGGAGTATTTTCCAAATAAATATTTAGTTTCCTGCTGATTGCTTATTGTTATATCCTTAACTTTATTACTATAATTTAATTTACATAAAATGTTAAAATAAAAAATCACTAGTATTTAAGGTTTTAAAGTATTCCAGCATATAAAGAAGATTCACATAAATATTAATTAATGTGGGCCTATGATTGACCATACCAATGTACGTATACAAAAATTTTATTTTTAATAGTTCTACAAATCCTTAAATTAAATATAGTTTTGTAGTCCAAATTTATATTTTGGTTTAAAGTAACATAAATAAATCTTGTACGTGGACCATCTCTTTATTTTATTATTAAGCTATAAATTTTATTTAATTTTTTCCCATTTATCCCATTTCAATAAAAATTTCTTCCAGGCTTTACCTAAAATTGTAGAATCCTCAGCTAAATGAGCTTTAAGATCTCTAAGTTCATAATATTTAGGGATAGCATTAATTCTATTCAATTTTGCAGATCTACAATGATTTATATTAAAATATTCAAGTAATTTATTTAGTTCTGATTTTTTTAAAACAATTCATTTAAAACTTGTTTTTTCTATATAAACTGATCCTCCATATAGTTCAGATAAAATATCTAATAAATATTTATTTTTTTGACTTGCAGATATAACCATTTGAAAAGAATTTAAATTTAAATATATACTTCCATCTGAATCAAAAAAGCCAGAAAACCAAGCATTCTCAAAATTAAGAGGTGTAGGGTTAATTACAGGTATTTTATATTTATCACAAATTTTACTTAATTGAAGTAATCTAACCGGATTTCTTATCTCACCGTTAATTGCAGTTATAATATTTAACATACCCTGTTTGTGATGCAATCTAAATCTTAAATGATTTAAATTTGTTCGTAATTTTATAGCACCTCCGAATTTTTGTTTTATTTGGTATAAGCAATTTTTATCTCTAATATGTGAAACTATTTCTAAACTTGCATAACCTTTTTTAGAGATTTTAAAACAACCTTCTCCATCTATTAATCCTGCTAACCATTGATTAAATTTTTTATCTTCTGGTTTTAAAGTTTTAGATTCTATATTTTCATAATTATATTTTAAAGGTTTAAATTGTTCAATTTTAGAAAAAAATTCTTCTTTTTCATATTTTGCTTTTGATAATATAACATGGAAAATTTCTATTGTAATTTTTATTAATGAAGCAAATATTTTTTGTATAAATATTGGCAATAATATTATTGCATTGTTTAGTATATTTACATTAAATTTATTAGTATTTTTTGTAGATAAAGGTAAAATTAATTTTAAGCTAAAGTAAAATAACATACGTATGGCCTCTGAAATTCCTACTCGCATGCTTAATCCGCTATTCAATGTAATATTGGATTTGTGTATTTTTTCATAATTTACACGTTGCTTTGGTTATCTGCGGGTTATAAGACGAAACAAAAATTTTTACCAACATTAATAATATGAAGACTATAATATTTGTTGTAAAACAAAGGTTAGTTATACTGGCACCTGATACTAAAATATTTAAAATAATAAATAATATTAATTTTATATTTAGGTGACTTACTAGTATAGTATTTTGTTCCTTAAATTTACTTACTTTCCTGCATATAGTATGTTTCAAAATATATATAAAATATTTAGGGCCACATTGACCAAATATTGGTTTACCTGAAAATGTTGAAACAATGTGACTTACTATTCCAAATCCTGGTATAATTAAAATATAACAATAGTTTTGATTAATAGAATATTTGTATATAAATTATATTTTTTATATTTTTTTTGTTTATAAATTCAATATAAGGGTTAAATATATTCTAACTAACGCTCAAGAACTTAACATTCTTGTTAGGACTTTCTCTTAAACTGTATTTATATTATGAATATCTATATTATCTATTCATTGTTTTTTTAAACTTTATAATTTTATCTATCGCAGTTTTATTTAATAAATCTTTGTTTTGAAGAATTATATAAGATTTTCTTCATTTTAAATAATTAACTTGTTTAGTTGACAATAAATGATAATGATCTAAATAATCTATAATATTTTTCGCAGAACCAAATGAACTAGAATCGTAATAATAAATATTTTCATTTTTATCATAGCTAATATTACCTCCTAAAAATTCTTTAATTAATAATAATAAACTAATTTTTACTTGTAATATTTTAAAATTTAACCGAATTTCAGTATTATTATTTTTAAGATTTATAAAATTTATGTGAAAACTCGCATTTGAATCAGAAAATCCAGCTAACCAATGATTTTTAAAATCTTTATCTATTCTAATTTTAAGGTTTATGTTTTTATTATATTCAGCAAATATATTATTATTTAATACATTTGTTTTTATTTGATCATATATAGTTTCATTTCTAAATTTTCCATTTATTAGACTAATTGCTTTTTGTAAACCTTCTTTTGAAGATAAAATATAAATTATAGCATCTCTATTTGTAAGTTTTTTTACACTACCATAGCCTATTCTTTTTTTTATATAATAAGCTAAAGAAGCATCTAAAGAATGGAATTCAATAATTAATTGAAGCTTCTCATTAAATTGACCACTACCATCAATTAATCCTGCTAAATAGTTACCAAATTGTTCTTCACTAATTGGTTTTATATGTTTAGGTACATGAACAGATATTTCTTTAATACTTTCTAATATTTCTACAGTTTCGCTGCATAAAGTCTCTGAGGTTCCATATTTTGTAATATTAAAATAGTTACCTGCTGATAAACTCCATTGTTTTAATTTTTTTACTTTTTCATTAAAGAAGGAGTAATTAAAACTTACCACATAAGGGAATGAAGTTGTTCCAGCAAATAGCAACGTTAAGAAGCCTATATGTTCGACTTCTGGGTGCTTTCCTTAATTAGATCTTTTTTTTTTATAAATAAGGAAAAGGACTATATCTTCACCTTATCCCAATTATTGGCGATATAAATCTTATCAAGCTTTATAATATATACTATTTGTCTTATAAGCTTGTAAATCTATTAATTTATAATAATCTTTAATTAAAAGATATCGAAGCAATTTATGGATTTTCAATGTATGTTTTTTGAAATAATTTAATAAAATTTGAATTTCATTTCGACTTTGTAATGACCAATTATAATAACCATTTTGAGAGCTATCTTTTTTTGGTTTATTTATAAATATTACAAAAATTACATCTTTAAACTATTGAACATCTTGTAGTAATTTATTATTAACTCTAATATTTAATTCTACTTAATCCCTATTATTTTTTATATTATAGAAAATTTTTAAAGTTGTAGTACCATAAGCATAAAAACCTGCAAATCAACTTGAATTTTTATTTAAATTAGAAGATAAAATTACAGGTATAATAAAATGTTGGCTAACATGATGTAATTGTTTTAATCCAGAACTTTGTCGAATTGAACCGTTTATATAATGGATTAATTGTAAAATTCCTTTTTTACTTACTAATAAACATCCATCTCCATCTATTAATCCTGATAACCAATCGCAAAAAGATTTATCATAAGGTGCTGCGCGTGTAGTCTCTGAGGTTCCTACTAAACTACTTTTGTGTCGTTGGTTACCTGCTGATTTTGTTTTATTTAATATAATATTATGACTTGAACGGGATACTTGAAAAACTATAACACTTATGCTCATAGTAATTATATCTATATTGTTAATACAATCTAAACAATTCCAGCATATAGCGCAGTTCATATTTAAAAATAAATAGGGCCACAATCGACCGAAGAACCCATTTCTTTTCCTCTTAATATTTAGTTAATTATTTTTTTTTTACTAACTATCCCTCGAAAAAGAGGAGAATAACATTCTAATTATAGATTGCTAATCACTTTAATAAATCTTATAGTTCGAATGAGATTAACTATTAAAGAAAGAAATCGACTGTACATTAAGCACAATTTATCTTGTATTTAGAATAATTGCACCCACCAGTGACCCAGTCTGTAGCGATTCTCAGTTAGAGATACCGACGGTCTTGCCTAGGGAAATATAAATTTAATTGAAGCTTTAACCGTTTTCACTAGCATTGCCAAACAATATTTAAATTGTTCCAGTCTCTTGTCAGAAAATGCAATATTATATTAATATTGGACTAGAATATGGTACACCATCTTAATTAAGATGAAATGTTCATTGTTTAAGGTCTTAAATATTTAGGTATTATATTGAACCTAACTAGCAATATTATTTTAAATTTAATGTTGCAAATTTTACACCTGCCTTAATAAATTTTTAACTTTAAGTTAAACCATATCCTTTATTCCTGTTTTTTACACTATTTACTCTTACGTTTAATATTATTTACTTGTTTAGCTTTTTCTATTAAAATTTTTATTAAATCTAAATCAAGATCTTCTTTTTTAGATATAACATTATGAATCTCTTTCCACAATTCAAAACTAATAGCTTTTTTGGTTTTCAATGGAAAATTATTGTAATAATCATAAATATTAAAACAATCTTTTGAACCTGTTAAAATATAAGAATAATTAGCCTTTTTAGAATGTCCTTCTAATATTCCCGCTTTGAATAGTAAAATTAAATTACTTAAAACTGGAATATTGCTATCTCCTTTTTGAGTTACAATAAATCTCAATCTGAAAGCATTAGAATTTTTTAAAAAAGATACCGTAAAACATCCTTCAGCATCTGTAAAACCAGTTAACCAACTATTGTTTAAATTAGGTAAAATTAAACTTTTTTGTATTTCAACTTGAATTAAATTTGAATCTTTGATTTTACCTTTAATTACTTTTTGATTATAAACCTCTAAAAAGTCTTTAAATATTTTTTTTCTAGTAGGTAATATCAAGTTACCATTGAACAATAAAACTATTAAATGTAAATTAGTAATATCTTCTACTATATATCTAGAAGTTCTTTTGCCTTGTTTAATTACCTTTCCGAATCCTAAATTATTTTGAATGTAGCTTAAAATAGCTATATTTTCTGTTGATTGAGTTATAACAAATTGTAATTTATTTGTTGGTTTAGTTATAACAAATGAACCGTCCCCTTCAGTAAAACCAATAAACCAGGTTAAAAAGTTATAGCTAGGATAGCATGTTGTATTCGGATAACAAATTTTGTATTGATTTAGAAATTTATCAAATTTAAATTCTTTGTAATCTTCAATAGTGCTTAAAGTAAAATTAAATGAAAAAAGAATAGTGTTTGGATTTAAGAATAGGTGTTGATATAAAACAGGGTCACCTCCACCTGATGGATCATAGAAACTAGTATTAAAGTTTCGATCCGTTAATAACATAGTGATCGCCCGTAGGTTTTTCTGGATATACGAGCTAATGCTCATGGTTGCTATTTTTTGCATCCTTGAAAATAAAATAAATTTTTTTATTTTTTAATTTTATTTAAAGTATATACTCTTCTATTCTCATAGAAGTTGGGAATATATCTTAATAATCTAAGTTGTAAAATTTATTTAAATGATCCCAAATAAATATAGTTCTATTATCATTCATTTCTGATTTTATATTTAATACTTTTTCTTTATTTTCATCAGAATATTTAAATCTAGGATTAAATAAATTAAGTATTTCTTTCCAATTAGCATAATCTAAGTATTTAGATCCAAATAAAGGAAATTCATTTAAATAACTTACTAATTTTAAGTTACTGTCTAAACTAGTAGTTCTAATTCTATACTGTGGATTTACTGTATTTTCTCTAATTTGTTTAAGAGAAACATTTAATAAATTAGCAATATTAGCTAAAAATTGTTCATTATTGTAACCTAAATGGTCTTTTTGTCTTTGACATAATTCAAATTTGCATTCTATTTTTGGATACTTACCTGTCATAGTACTTCTTACAATAAATTGCCCATTTGACTCAATCATTCCTGATAACCAAGCATCATTTTTTAAAGAATTTGTATTTAAAGCTAACTTAATTAAATTTAAATTAGAGTTTTTATAGTTAAGCCAATCTATTAATTTATACAGAGAATTTATTTTAGGTGTTCTCATATTACCATTTAATAGTTTGACTGTATTTATAATACCCTTTTCATCATTAATATATAAAGTATAAGCATTTATTCCCTTTTTACGTATTAAAGAACCAAACCCTAAATTTTTTTGTACTAATAAAGCTAAAGGTAAATCTTTTAAATGAAAATTTATTTGGATAGAAGGATAATAAAGACTACCTTTAGGTGATCTTTCTGATTTAGGTACTATAATAGTACCGTCTCCTTCTATTAAACCAGTTAGATAGTTAATAAAATTATATTTACTAGAATTAATTATCATAATATTACAACAGATTATTTCTGGCGTATATTCTCTGAGGATCCCTAAAAGATTTAAATCAAATAAGTTTCCTGCTGATTGACTTTCTAAATTTAAAAAGTGTTTCCAGCAAATAGCCAGATTTAAAGCCGGCGCGATATTTATTTTACCGGCTAGTACAGGTAAAGATAATAACAGTAAAATTGCTGTTACGAAAATTGCCCATACAAATAAAGGTAATTTATGTAATGACATACCGTTTGTTCTCATATTTAAAGTAGTACTAATGACCTTGTTATAATTAATTTCTTAATTAAGTGGACTATATCTTCACCATTTTTAAATATCATTTTTATTAAATGCCTTATATAACGGTGTCTAACGTATAGTCTCTGAGGATCCTAAAGTATATTTTTATAATTAAAACTTTCAATTTAAAATATATTTGGTTTCCTGCTGATTTCCCAATCTTTCGAATTGTTACTTTCTAATTTAAATTTTAGTATAAGATCAGTATCAAAAGCTATAAGGGGGTTTCAGCAAATAGTTAGAAATTTTATATTAATCCCAAGTTAACCAATAAGAATTTACATATTTAATCTTTAGCCATAATAGCTTAAACCACTATTTATACATTTTACTAGTGTAATTTGAGTTGTAGGTAAACCCTTACTTCTTAAATATTTTACACATTCACCAAGACTAAAAAAAATTTCTTGTTTTTCATCTTCTTTAAACGTAGCCATTGAATTATTATAAATATTTTCATTATTTAGACTACAACTACAAAAAAATTTAGAATAAATGTAATAATTATAAAATTTTGGTTTTTTTATTTATTAAATACGTAAACTACATAATCATATCGTAATAGAAAAGGTTAACTAAATTTAAATTAATAGCACCTAATAGAGAAGATACCCCTGCTAAGTGTAGACTAAATATAGCTAAATCTACAGAACCACCTGAGTGAGACTGTATTCCTGCTAAAGGAGGATAACAAAGTATTATTGTGTTGGTAATCTCATATAAAAATTTAAAATTTTAATCATACTATCATTACACTCTCTAATTTTCACTAGAGTTCGGACTATTCCTTCATCTTTTTGATTTTAAAAGTTTTTTTTTTTTATTTTTTTTTAGACCTAAATTTTAAAATCTATTTATTTTTTGTTTCATAACTCGTACTTGAGATCTAATTTTATATAAAGAATCGTAATCACCTTTATGCTTAATATAACACCTAGACCATATTTTATATTCTACTGCTTTCATACCTTTCATAGTATTTTCAAAATATTTTATAATATTTTCTATTGCTCTTGAATTAGTTGTAACTACACTAAATGTACCGTATTTAGTAACTTTTACCTTAGTTTTAATTCCTAAAATATATTTAATTGCAGTTAATACTATTTTATCTAATTTTTGTGTAATTTCAAAACCGTGTACTATCCTATTAGGATTTTTAGATTTTTGAACTAAATAAAAACTACCTTCTGCTTCTGTAAAACCAATTAACCAAGCTTTACTCATAACAGCTGAAGCAGATTTAAAGTTATTTACATCATTATTAATAACGGACCAAATAGGCGATATATAGTCTTCATTAGGTTTAGATAAAACAATTTGAGTTATTAATTTATCTTTTTCTAATTTACATAATGAATTATTAGTTAATATATTATAAGCTTTTTTAAACTTAATATAATTAAATTGTTTAGTAGTTAGAAGAGAATATTTATCAAATATTGGAAATATAGTAGAATTTAAAGTTTTTAAATCTCGTAATCTGTAATGAGCAAGTTTACCGTCTTTTTCTATATATATACTACCAACTTTCAATTGTGTTTTAATAAAATGTAAAATTCTTAAATTATATGTATTTTGACTTAATTTAAAGATTAATGACCATTTATTATTTTGATTTGCTATAGAAAAAGTTCCAGCTCCATCAGTAAAACCAACTAACCATTGACAAAATAATTCATTATTTTCAAAAATTGTATTTTTATTTACATGTATAAAACTTGCATTATTTTTAGAAGTAGAAAAAAAATTTTTGGGGTTTAATATTAAATTAATCAAGTGTTTATTAAAAACAAAAAAAGGAAAAATAAAACTTTTTAACTTTCTTTTTAATAAAGCTAAAAAAGAAAGATGCTCTACGTTAAGTCTCTGATGGAAAATTTTAATTTTTTTATTAATCCAGGCGAATTGTCTCCATGTCAGTAATGATTTTTCTTTCTTAAATAAATAAAATTTTATTTTTAAAAATAAATTTAGATTTATAGAATAGCTATTACTTCCGAATAGAAGAGTTTCTCGCATCGAGTAGAGTTTTAAAATTACTATATCTCTATAGTATGACAGCTTATCCTTAACTGTCCATCCTGTACCAGCTCCATTCTCTACTAAAGAACTCATTAATAATAATATTAATGAAGGAGGTAACAACCAGAAAGAGATATTGTTTAATCTTGGGAATCGTTTATTTTTATAGTCCTTTGGACTATGTTTTCATCCTCTATATATTTTACAAAATTCAAAATTTTTCAATTATTGTAGTGTAAATTAAAGGAGCTTCGCGTGTAGTCTCTGAGGATCTCTTAAAAAAATAGTTTTAAATTTAATTTAGATTTCCTGCATATTCTTTCCATGATTACAAAATTGTTACTACTAATTTTTTTTTTATTAATAGTATTTGTAATTGTTAACTTAAAATTTTTTATTCTATTTCGGAAGATTCTATGCATATAGCGAAGTAATAATAAAATAATTTACATTATTTAACGGCATTCCAAAAAAAATTTATATAAATTTGTAAATATTAATAGGTAATACAAAAAAATTTTTTTTTAGTTTTTTTCTTATTTAAAAATAACTTTAGATTTTTTCTAAATGGCTTCAATTAAATTTAGTTCTTTGACTATTCATATTTTTATTACAATTTTTGTTTTAATTAAACCTTCATCTGTATAATGCTTATTGTTTAAAATTAAAATTGCAATTTCTTTTCAATCTAAATAATCTAAATATTTACTAGAAAATAATATATGACTATCAAAATAATTAATAATAACATTTAAAGAATTTTTACTTGTAGCAATAATACTATAGTATTCACTATTTGTTGGACTAGAATTTTGTTTCCTTATTAATAACTTACAACCTAGAAAATGAGCTATACTACTTAGGATATTAAAATAACTTTCTCCTGTAATAGGGTCCAATTTTCTTTGCTCCAATCTTAATCTACAAGCTATTTGTCTTTTAAACTTATTTTCTTCTAAATTTATTTCCGAATTTCGTACAGAAAAGCTACCATCAGCATCAATAAAACCACTCAATCAACTATTATTTATTAAATCTTCTTTATTTAAAGGTAATTTTTTAATATTTGTGTTATGATTTTTGTTTAACCATTCAATTAATTTGTGTAACTGATGTATTTTTGGTGTTCTTAATTCACCATTTAGTAAAGAAGTTATTTTTATTAAACCTACTACAGGTGATATAGTTAATACACAAGCATTTTCTTTTACTATATATATTATAAAACCAGAACCTATTAAATCTAATAATTTGTTAGCTAGAGGTAGATCTTTCGTGTGAAAAGTAATACATAATTTAGGATTATGTTTCTTATTTGTAATTGGTTTTTGTATCCAAATGTGATCATCACCTTCAAATAAACCTGCAAGGTAGCTATTTAAATTACTATTTTCAAATTTACCACTTTTTAAACTAAAAAAACTGTAACAATTTTAATATAATTTTTTTAATTTATATATATTTTCTAACTTAATTTTTTTTTAGTTTGAGTAAGGAAATTTATATTTGCCATATCAGGACTTCCACAGTGTATAGGCAATAGATAATTACCAAAACCACCTACTAAACCAGGCATACGAACCCTCTAATCTCTCAATTAGGGCTGGACTATTTCTTTATCCCTTTATAAAAAAAAATTTTTGATTATCTTGAAAAAAATTTTTTTAAAAAAATTTTTTTTTGAAGGGATATCTTGCATATAGTCTCTGAGGATCCCGATAAGAATACTTTCTATAAAAATTTCGTATTGAATTTTCGGTTTCCTGCTGATTGTCTAATTTTTAAAGATGTTACTACCATTTTGCTACGAGGTACATTAAAATAACGTAGTTTTTTTAGGCTAGTTTTTAAAATTATAAAGATATACCAGCATACAGCAAGATAAATATGTTAAATTACCTTAACATTCGGCCATGCGCAAATTTTATATATTTATTAATGTAATTTTTCATTTTCCTCTATACAGTTTACTAATATTAATATATGATCTAATAGTACCTTTATCTCCTTTAACATATCTAGCAAATTGAGAAATACTATCAAATTCTCTATTTAAAGAAGGATTTGAAATATTTTCTACATATAGCTTTTTACTTGTAGATTGAATACTTTTTTGAGTGTACCTTTGTTCTTTAATTAAAGTTTTTAATTCATCTAAACTAATTATAGCTTCATAAACAAATTCATTTATAGGTTCTAAACTAAACATAAATCTTTTTAAAAACAGAGAACCTTCATATAAACAATTATTTAAAGTTCGATGATCTATATTAATATTATCATAAGCATACTGTTTACTATCAAAAATGAATATTAAAGTTTTAGTAGAAGTATCATAAACATAAAAAACTTGTCCTCTAAGTTTTCGTAGTTTATTTCTAGCTTCTAAAAAAAAAAGACATTGGTAAATGGTAACCTGATCTTGGAATTGTTTCTATATTAAGCAAATTTTCTTTAGGAAAAGAATCAATATAAAATTTCTCTAAATTCAAAATATCATCTATAGAGGCATTATCGTCTATAATATATACAGATAATTTTACATCTTTAAATCCATATTTATTAAAATATCTTATAACTCTTCTGTCTGCTTTAGATAGAATTGAAGGCATAAAGTAAGAACAAATTCGACTATATAAGTTTATACTACTTCCTACATAATATAAATTTTTATTAGATATTTCAAAAATGTAAATACCTTTTTTATTTTTAGCATACTCTGCTATTAATTTTCTATTATTAAAGGGATTATTTATAATATATGATTTCTTAGTGTTAATATTATTAGACATTGAAGAGTCTAAGACCTCCAATTCCTTACCTTTTGTATTACCTTTTTTTTTTACAGAAGTAGAAAAACATCTAACTTTTATAGTGTTTTCCCCCAACTGAACTAACTTTTTTGTATGTTTGTAATTTAAACACTTTACATTATTTTTATTTAAATATATAAAATTGGTTTTTAGCAATAAGTTGACCATAAAAAATATCATTATGAAGGCATGGGCAGAAATTATAACATTAAACAATTGGTGATCTCCTTGTAAAAATTGTACTCCTGGAGAAGATAACTCTAATCTAATTAAAACAGAAAATGCAGTACCTATCATACCAGCAAATACAGCAAAAATTAGATAAAGCGTTCCAATTTCTTTAGCATTAGTTGAATTTAGCCAATTCATTGTACTTAGCTGCCGGCTAATTCGTCTTAAGAAGAATCCTTTTTTAAAAAAAATTAAATAAAAATTCTTTTTGTTCTACTTTTAGGACTTAATAAAAAAATTTTCTTTATTAATTTTTATAGTATTTGTAAAATGGGTTAAAATTTTTTAATTTTACTATTATATTTTTAATTTTTAACTTAAAAGTTAATTATAAATACTTTGAAGAAATAAACTGATGTAAATCTACATCTAATGAATCATAGGGAATTTGATGAGTTATTAACCAATGTAAACCATGACATATATTAAATAAACCAATAAAAATAAATATAGGCAAATAAAATAAAGTAATTTTAGATAAAACTATTTGATAAGAGATATAAAATTTTATAAGCTTATTATTAAATTTCTGATTCAATTTATCTTTATTTAATAACAATATTAAATTAATAATAAATACTGTTAATAAAAATATAGTTAAAAAACACATTACAAATAAAAGAATTTCTATAAAAATTCTTTGACCTATTAAATCGTCAAAATAGCCTTCAACATAAACAGGTTGTATAATTTGTATTATTTCTTTAAAGATAAATTCAATAAATTTATTGATTAAATCCGAAAAATCTCAATTTGAAGAAGGTAAAAACTTTCTACTTATAATCTCATTAATAATACTATCTACTTTAGATTTATCTACGTATTTTAGTGCTTCTGCTAAATAGTCCTTTATTTGAGATTCAGTATATGAATTTCTTACTTGATCTAAACTGGGCCATACTCCTGTTCTTCTAAATTCTTTTATTCCAAACATAATTTGCTGAAAATTTACAGGATTCTCTATAGCTGATTGATAACTAATATGAGCACTAGTAACACTTGCAGCACATAAAGCACCTAAAACTCTTAATCTAGGCGTAACATTTGACATCTTACTCAAGGCAAAAAAAGTAGCTAGTGCTGTACCCACAACAGTTCAAGCTTGAATTACTCCACTAGGCCACCATCTAACAGGATCCATTGGTTGATTATTTCCCTCTCCATTTGGAATAATATTATAAATTAAATCTAATCTGTTATTATAATAATATATACTATAGAAACTTTTTAATAAATTATATAACATTATTAAAATAAAAATATAAAGTAATACTTCAATAAAATATGTTTTAAAACTAAAACAAATAATATTAATAAATTTAGTGTACGATGAGAAAAAATTAATTAATTTAGTGAACCTTGAAAAAAATTTTTTTAACTTTTTTAAATTTTATTTTTAGTCGTGGAAAAGATATTTTTATATTATTCCAATATATGTATATAACATAATTACCCATTCCACCTAATAAAACCAATACTGGCACAATCGAAAAACAAAACATTAAATATGCATGTGTATTTATTATTATATTGATTAAATTATTATTTCCTTGTAAAAATTGTACTCCTGGATATAAAAATTCTAATCTAAGCAGAACTGAAAAAGCTAATCCAACTATACCTGCAAAACCAATAAAGATTAAAGAAACCGTTTCAATTCTTTTTAAATTAGTTGAAATTAGCCAATTCATTGTACTTAGCTGCCAGCTAATTCGTCTTAAGAAGAATCCTTTTTTAAAATATTAAATAAAATTTTATCGTACTACTTTTATTTTTGTAATACATAATTTAGGTTAACAAATAAACTTATAATAAATAATTAGTTTTAGAAAAAAAAGGGGNACGTAAATAGACCCCCCTCAAAAAAAGAATGTTTACAATAAAATCTTTATAAACCTCAATCTTTTTTAATGAATTAAATAAACACTAATAATATTGAACTAAAACTAAAAATAATGAACTAACTATATATTATCAATAAATTTAATTAAAAATTAAAAAAATTAAAAAATAGTATTATTAAAAATAAATTTATATTAATTAATTTATCATATAAGAACTTTGCATAAATTCTACTGCTTCTGAACTTAATATTTTTTCTATATTTGGGTAATTTAATTTAATCTTTTTACCTTCAGCATCTATAACTTTTATTTCTATTTCTTTGTTAGATTTATCATCCGAAAGTTTAATACAATTAGAACCTAATAAATTTTCAATAGAATCTGAAAATACCTTATCGAATTTAAATAAAAATCTTTCAGAAATATATATATTATAATAACTTAATTTTAATAATTCTCCTACTAAATTAACATTATTACAAGTAACAGCAAAACAATCATGAACAGAATAAAAATTATTATATTTAGATTCTTTAAAAAAATTCTCTATTAATAAAGATAAACTAGCAGCATCTAAAGAATGTACCAAATTAGGCATTAAAGCTCTAGTTTGTTTCCTATCGTTAAATCTATTTTTATCTAATACATTTAAAGTTAATAAATCTTTTGTAAATATAAAAGGCTTAATTTTTATTTTTTTAGTACCAAAATATCTTTGTTTTACGTTTAAACCTGAAATAACTGTCCAAGGTATACTAATAGATAAAGTATTAGCTATTTTAGCAATATCTTTAAAATATCTTAATAAAGCTTCTAATTTGGGAAAATCTCTATATAAACAAAAATATAAAGTTTTACATAAAACCTTAAAGTCTTCTTGTTCTAAAACAATATTAATATCCTTTTTATATATAAATTTTTTATCATTAAATTTAAATTCCTCCTTCATATCATTAATATTAGAAAAAGTAGTAGAATTGTATGGTATAGTCATAATAGTTTTTTTTACCAACGTTCTATGGTTTTTAAAATCTATTCCCAACAATTTTTTATAACTATTTTTTTCTACCCTTGATATGTTAGGATTTGATTCTAATTCTAATTTAAAATGTTCTTTACATTTTAATGCTAAATAAGAATAAAAATCATCAGGAGCATCATCCCAAGTAGATTTACTTAAATTAACTTGTTTAGCTAAAGCAGTGTCTTGTAATAGTAAACTTAAATGTTGGAAACCATTACATGTAGCATCTAATTGAATAGGTAATTGAGATATGAAATAAGTTTTATTATCATTTAAAGCATCTATGTAATTTTTATATTCAAAACAAAAAGAAATAAATAACAATTTATTTTCAGCATTAGAAATTAATTTACCATTTTCAAAGTTAAGAATATCATAATGATTAGTATCTATCCAATTGATTCTTTCTTTAAAGGATTTTTTATTTAAACCAAAACAATTAGCTCCAAATATTTTTAAAAATTTAATACTAAATTCATCATTTAAGTAAACTTTTTCTCCTTCAGAAAATTTTAATAAAGATTTTGCTAATTCAACACCTTGGTAATTTAAATAATCAACATTACAATATATTCTACCTCTATAATCTAATCTAACCGGAATATAAAATTTAGAACAATGTCTATATATATGAGCTAAATTTAATATTTCAGCTTCTAAATTTTTTTTACTTAAAAAACTTTCTAATTCACTTTTTTCATGTATATTTAATTTATCTTTAAGCTCCAATGGGTGTTTAAATTCAGGATCTATAATTAAATTATATTTTTTAAAATTTAAAGTTACAAAATTTAAAACATCTTCATTAATAGCAAATGAAACTGAATTAACATTATCTACCATTTTATATATCTTATTATCTGATATTGAACTTTTGTTTACTAAATTATAATTATCTATTATTAATGGTTCTGTATAATAAACATCATTTAATAAAAAACCTCCTAATTGTATATTACCATCCTCAGTAAAATACTTCTTAGGTTGAACTAACATTGGTAACTTAGTAGGTAAATTACCTATAGGATATTGTAAATCATCTTTAGATAAATATTTTTCTATTTTAGCTCCACATATTAATGTATTTCTTTTTTCTGCTTTATCTATAAAAACTACTTTATTTTTTAATAATTTTAATTCTATTAACCAACCTATTAAAACAGTACCTAAATTTACACTTAAAGTAGGAATTTCTGAATCATAATCCAACAGAAGATTTTTATTATTATCCTTAAATTTAGAAAAACTAACCTTATTGTTAAGATTGTATAATTTATATTGAGTATAATTATAATAATTAATCAAATCTTTACCTAAATTATAAGACACTTCTGTAAAAAATGTTAAATTATTGACTCTATTATTATTACTAATAATATATAATAATCTACCAAACAAAATATTACTAATATATTCAAATTCAACTTGCAATAATACTTTTTTTAATATTTGATCATCATTAAATTTATAGATTTTGCTCTAGTTAGAGGTGTTATAGTTATACCTTGTAATAGGACTCTATATTTATACCTTATTAGAGGGTATAGGTATTAACTACAGTATTTATTTTATTACAACTTACAAGTATTATTTATTGAAGTGTAGTTTATTTATTCATTTATTATTATTACAACTAACAAATTATATAGTTATTGAAGTAGTATTTTATTTATTTATTTATTTTAATTACACCAAACTATTATATTTATTGAAGTAGTATTGGATGATAATATTTTATTTATTTAAATTACACCAAACTATTATATTTATTGAAATTGTATTTTATTTATTCATTTATTTAAATTACACCTTACAATTAGTACTATATTGAAGTGTATTGGTTGATAATATTTTGATTATTTTAAATTTCACACTCCACAATAAGTAGTAGTTTATAGTTAGTAGTTTAGTTCTTTATATTGTAGATTTTCTAATCTAACTAGTAATAATTAATATTAAATAAAAATGATTATAAAAATTAAAAAAAAAAAAACTATTAAATTATATTATAAATGTATATAATATTAATTACAAATCTTCTTTTTTATTTGCTTTTGTTTTAAATAAATTAGATGGAGTTTTAGGTGAAAATCCTAGTGATATAGCTGTATTTGCTTTATCAATAATTAGTTTATGTATAATTGTATTATTTTGTTTTATGAATGCTTTTGGTTATATATTCGCTTTATATTTAATACCAAAATTAGAATTAGATAAAAAATATCCTAAATTAAAGAAATTTATAAGTTATTACGAAAAGTCCTCTCTTCTATTTTTAATCATAGAAATATTAATTGGTTTTACTTTTTTATTTCTAATAATATTCTTGAATTTAATTGTGTGCGGATTAATCAGATTTTAAAAATAATAATTAATTTATCTAATTTTTACTTTACTTATTATTTCAACTTTACTACAATATAATAATAATTTATTCAAATAAAGAATTTAATAAACTAACAAAATAACTAATTTTATAAAACAAAAAAAACCAACAAAAAAATAAATAATTTTATAAAAAAAACAAAACCAACAAAACTAAACCAACCAAAAGTTGATTGAGGTGTTTATGGGATGTCTTTTCTATAAATATATCAAACAAACAATATACATAATTCCCTCTTTTTAGATTTTTAACATTAGTAGGTGAATTTATCTACTTAAAAAACAATTTAAACTATTATTTAAGATTTGTAATAGTAAATATAAATAAATATAAAAAAAAATCTTCTAAATTAAACAAATAAAAAAAAATGAATAAAAATAAATTAAAATTGAACTATAGTTTTAATCATTATACTTTCACATACGTAGATTTTACTCAAAATGCTTTCATAAATTACATAATGGAAAATTTTATTATAAATAAAACACACACTTTGTTTGTAAGGTTTGGGTTTGAAGGTAATAGTGTATTTTATATGTCTGGAGAACAAATAGGTTTAGTTGTTGGAGAAAATCATGATATTAATTATTATAATCATTTATATAATTTAATAATATTTAGAATGGAAGATATTATTTCTAAGTACGATACAAATAGTTTACCTGAAACTATTATATTGTCACATAAACCATTAATTAATCTAGATTCTAAATTAAAATTAGGATCTGTCTATAAATTATATAATAGGTCAGTTTTAAATACAATTAAAGAATTAGATTTAAATAAATCAATTATAAATAAAAAAGAGCTATATAAAATATTTGGTTCAAAATATTTACCTCTTAATATAAATAATGAGAATTTTGGGTTTTTAGTGCAAGGAGATTTAAAATCAAAATATATTAATCAATTAATTAACCTACAAACTAATAAAAAAATGGGTGTTCAAAATTTAATACCAGAAATATTAAGTAATAAAGATTTAATTAAAAGTTCTAAAGTTTTCCATAAAAAATTTAATTCAGGTTTAAAAAAAATTACTTTAGATTTGATCATTATAGATTGTTCTATCGAGAATTATATTAAAGAGTTAAATTCTATTAAATATAATGAGATTATTGGATATAATTCATTTAATAATAATGGATTTATTCGATTTGTGTTTGATTTAAATACTGGTATTTGTATTTGTGAAGCACTAGACTTTAAAATAGATTCAAATAGTAATCAGCAAGATAAAGATCAAGATATTTTTGTTAGAAATATAAATAATTATTCTTTAACTATAGATAGTAATAGTGCAAAAGTATTGGATATAACTCGAACTATAAAATTAGATTATATTAAATCTCCACAATTTATATCTAGTCCTATTTCTAATCCTAATATTGGAGTTTTAGATGTTGAAACTTTTATTAATTCAAAAGGTTTAGGTCAAGTATATTGTATAGGTTATGGTACATTAGAAGATGTTGAAAATCAGTCTATAAAAACATATTATTTAAGTGATTTAGGTTCATCTTTAAATTCAGATTTACTAATAATAACTTGTATAAATTCAATGTTACAATCTAAATATAATAATTACTATTGGTATATTCATAATATGGGTAAATTTGATATTATATTTATATATAAAACTTTAGAAGAGTTTAATTTACATTCTAATGAAGAAGTTTATAAATTAAAAACTACATATAAAGATGGTAAAATGTTAAAATTAATTGTTAGTCGAAAATTAAATAATAAAGTGATTAAAATTAATTTTTTAGATTCGTATAATATTTTAGCTAGTAGTTTAGAAAATTTAACTAAAGATTATAATGTTACAAATATTAAAGGGGTGTTTCCTTATAAATTTGTTAATGAAAATACTTTAAATTATATTGGTAAATTACCTGACAGAAAATATTTTAATAATATTAGTACATTTGAATATGAAAAATTAGAATTATCTGATAAGTGGTCATTAAAGGAAGAATCTTTAAAATATCTTAAAAATGATATACTAGGTTTATTAGAAGTATTAGATAAATTTAAGAGAATTTTATATATTGAACATAATGTTGATTTAACTGAAGGATTAACAATTTCTAGATTAGCTTTAAATAAATATTTAAAATCGTATTTGAATGATAATAAAATACCTTTAATCAATAAATTAAATATATATAATTTTATATATATGGGATATTACGGAGGTAGAACCGAAGTATTTAAACCATATGGAACTAATTTATTTTATTATGATATTAATTCTCTATATCCTAAAGTAGCATTAAATAATATGCCAGGATTGAATTGTTATTATAAAAAAAGTAATACAAAGGATGGATTAAATTTAGATAATTTATTTGGAGTATTTAAAGCTAAAGTTAAAACTAATAATAATTATTTAGGCCTATTACCGGTTAAAACTAATTCTGGTCTAATTTTTCCAAATGGAGAATATGAAGGTGTTTGGCCTACTCCAGAATTAAAATTTGCTAAAGAAATGGGATATAGTATTAAAATTATTGAGGGTTATGGTTTTGATGAAGTACCTAGTTATTTTACTAATTATATTTTAGAACTTTATGAATTAAAATCAAAAGAAAGTGGTTCTATTAAATTAGTTAATAAGAGTTTATTAAACAATCTTTTAGGTAGATTTGGTTTAAATATTATAAAACCTATAACTAAAATATTTAATATTAAAAAAATAGATAATTTAATTAGTACTAGAAAAGTTAATTCTATTAAAGAAATTACTAAAGATACTTTTTTAGTTAATTTTAATCCTTTAATTGATTTTGATATTTGTAATAGTCATGGAGTAGATTATATTAAAGCGTTAAATAATAATAATAATAATACTAACATAGAAAAAAATATAGATTTATTTCAAGATGTTTCTGTTATTGTTGCTGCTATTGTTACAAGTTATGCTAGAGTATATATGCTTAAATTTATGATAGATATTCTTAATACGGGTGGTAATATTTATTATATGGACACTGATAGTATTGTTACTGATAAACCTTTAGATACATCTTTAATAGGTAAAGAATTAGGTAAGTTTAAATTAAAAAATGAAATTAAAGAAGCTTATTTTATATCTAATAAAACTTATTGTTTAGTACTTAATAATGGTGATATTATTATAAAATGTAAAGGTATTTTAAATAACTCTTTATCTTTAGACGATTTTAAAGATATGTATTATAAAAACAAAAATGTTTATGGTTTAAAAAAAAGCTCTATTACTAATTTATCAAAAGGTTCTGTTATTATTGAAGATATAAAAACTACATTACACCACAATTCTTATACAAAAAGAGAAAAATTATTTAATGAAAAAGGATTATGAACAAATACTAAACCATTATTATATAATAATATTGAAAAAAGTATTATTTCTATTAATAACCAAAATTAAATGTTCATAGTTTTTTAATTTTCTAAACTTAGTTAGAATTTAAACGTTTTTAACCCCCAGCCACCTTTTTTACATAGATTTATATTTTGTATCTTTTTATTTTGATATTTTAGTTATTTTTTATTATTTTTGAATTTTTATTATCTTAATTTCTGCGTAAAGTGGTTTATAAAAACGAACCAACAAAAACTAACCCAAAAACCATTAAATATTATTTGTGATACTTCCATTGTGTTTTATAATATTTTTATTAACATTAAAAACTTGATAAATTGTTTTTAAATCCTTTTTTTTTACTGTATGAATATAGGAAATAGATTTGTTTGTTTTACTAAAGAAAAATATAAATAATATTAACTATGAAGTTGTGTAATATAGTTTGTTCACATTACATTTAAAAATTCTTTTATAAATAAGTTTTATAAATTAAAATATAAAATAGTAGTAAATTTTATTAGCTTTTTTTAAAATTATAGAATAATTAGTATTAAATCAACAATTACTAAAAAAAGTAATTAAAATTATTTAAAAGAGATTGTATAAAAACAATAAAACGAACATGTTGTAATGGTAAACAAGTTCCTCTTAAGAAGGAGTGGGTGAAAACCCGTAAGAGTTCAAGTCTCTTTGTTCGTAATGTTTCAAAGATAGTGTTCCCATTTTATACTAAAATTTTTAAGTATACTTAATTTAAGTATTAGTTTTTATTATAAATTTAAATATCTTTTTCTTATTTAATTTTTATAATTTTTATTAAACAAAAATAAATTTGTATTAAATAAGTTAGGATAAAACTTAAGTCTATTATTCTCAATTTATTTAACTTTTCTAGTATTTTTTTATACTTATTATATATATTTATTAGAGTTAAGAAGGAATTGAACCTTAAGTGATAGACTTTGCAGGTCTACTACAGAACCATCTGTAAACTTAACTCTTACTTTTATTCTTAAATAGTTTTTGTAAAAAAAAAAAAGCATTGAAATTAAAATTTATTTTTATTGACTATGGTTAAGTATAGTGTATTTAAAGTAATTTATTTATATTAATAAACTGAATCTATAAGATTATTAAATCTAAATTAAGTTAAAAATTATAAATTAATTAATATAGGGGGTTAAATTTTATGTTCTCACATTTGTTTGAATTGGGCCGGGCCAATTCAAAATTAGATTACAATAATGTTTTAGTTTTTGTTGTTTGTTTTAGTTTTAGAAATTTTGTCCTGATTTAATAGTTATAGAGAATGCTCCTTTTCTATTTTTATGTGTAAATCTTGCCATTTGAGCATAGTTAATTTTACCTTTAGCTGTAAATCCTTTTTCAAATTTTTTAGTTGTAACTTTAGGTATAATAGGTTCTCTTCTTAATCTACCGCTAATTTTAATATTAATACCAGTTAAAAAAGCTTGAGTAATAGGATTATAATTATTGTCATTAGATAAACCAAACCAGTTGTTAACTAAATCAATAGAATTTAATTGTGTTTTTGGATAAATATTTAAATTTTTCTTCATTTTATTATTATTAAAATTTTTAGAAGGAGTATTTAAATTATCTTTAACATTATTTAATTTAATTAGTTTTTTTAAATTCTCAATTAAATATGTAATATTTTCTATATTAATAGATTTACTATTAGTTGAATTTGCTTTAAATCTTGTATTCAAGCTTCTAATTCTAAATACTTTATTTATAGATTTACTTAGATCTCTTCTATTTATAATTAAAGATAAAAAATTAATTAAAATATTACTATCAAGATAAGGTTTATGTAATCTAATCAATTCTAATTCTACTGGTTTATTAAAGAATTTACTTAAAATACCACACATTAATTTAAATCTTTTAGGATAAATTTTAGTTAAATTATTAAAAAGATCATAAAATATAGAAATATTATCTATTCCTTCTTCTCTTCTACCTTTAATTAAATCTACACCTTTTGTAGTTTTAAAACTTAAATGTTCTGTTATACAAGCAAAATAAAATAATTGAATTTTTATAGTGTCTTGAGTAAAAATAAATATAGGTTTACTAATTAAACAATACATAGATTTAAAGAATAGAATTAATAATTTATAAATGTTTTCTATAAGGATTTTATTAACATTATATTTTGGTGTTACTAATTTTTCTTCATTATTTATATATGCTCCATAAGGAAAATTATAATTTATTAAATTAAAATTAGGTTTTGTTTGACTTTTTCCTTTTTTGTGTAAAAATATTAATCCTGGCCAATTACTTGCAGGTTTAGAGATACTATCTAATAATTGTAAACCTCTAGTAGTTTTAAAATTTACTGTTGTTTTCTTGTTATAATTTAAATTAGATGAAGTTAATACCTTTGTTGAATTAATTTTATTAGGATTTTTAAAAGGTTGTAGTATTGTTTTATTAGAAGAAATATTATTTTTATTATCCTTTGCCAATAAATTTTCTGCATCTGTAGAAATCATTAAAGTTTTTGTTGAGTAAGCATTTGCAAAGTAACTTTTGGCTAATTTAGTATAATTAAATTTTATATTTTTCATTTTTTTTTAATTTTTAATTGTTCATTTTTTGATTATTAAATTGAACTTAGATGTAATACTTATGTTAAATAAGATGTAGTTTTTAGACTTTAACTTTAAAGTTTAAAAGGCGTAAAAATTTTAGTTATTTAAAATTTTAAATAATTAATGTACTTTCAACTTTTGAAAAATAAAATAAAATTTTTAGTTTGTAAAAGAAAAAAAGTTTTTTATAAGTACTACAGGTAATCTATTTGGTTAAACATCTTGAGATTATTGTTAATGTTAATAATTAGATTTTATAACCTATATTACTTATTTAGTAGTGTTTTTGATTGAAAAAAAGCTATTTAACTAATATTAATTAACTTAATAGTTTACTAAAAACCAATTTAAAATAGTATATTCATAAAACTTAAAAAGTATAACCAATTTAGTATACATTCGTTCTAACATAGGTCCTTAAAAAGTAATAATAAATTTTTATTCAAGTTATATAGTAACAATCAAAAATTAACTATCTGTATATTCTCTTTCGGACTCGAACCAAAATCTGCATTTTAGAAGAATGCCGTTATAACCATTGAACTAAGAGAACTTTTAAATTTAAAATAAATTGCTACATTATCAGCTAATATTTTTATTCTTTTTTCTTTTTATTTACTTCTAACTTTAAGCTTGGTGTTTAAATTGTAGTATATATTTTACGAGCCCTTCCAGATTCGAACTGAAACCGCTCTAATTGACAATTAGATACTCTACCTGTTAAGCTAAGGGCCCTTTTATTTTATTTAAATTTAAACTATATTTGCAGATTTTTAAAAAGAAAAATTAAACAATAATTGTTAATTAGATCACCGTTCAAAATATAATAATGTTAGTAGTAGTTTTATTTTTAACTTGTCTTATTCAATTTACAAAAACAATATTTTTATATTAAAATTTTTTAATTATATTTATAGACAAAACAAAAAAATTTTTTGTTTTAACAAAATTAAAGCAACAAGAGTGAGGTGACTCGAACACCTTCCAATGATTTTGGAGATCACGATACTACCAAATATACTACACTCTTATAAAACAAAACAAAACAAACCAAAACAAACCAAATTAATAAAAAAAGACTACTTAATCCCTAAAGTAAAAATACAATTATAAAAACTCAATATATATAAATTTAAAATTGAAAACTAAATTTAATAAAAAGGGTAGTAAAAAAAGTATTTTAGGATTTAACTGAGTTGACCGGATTCGAACTGATATTAGCCATTACCAAAAAATGGTGTTTTGCCAATTAAAACTACAACTCAAAAAAAGAAAATCTTGTTTTAATTAAATATTATTTTTTTTACAGATTCTTAAGTAAATTTTAACCTAAACTAGTTTTAATTGAAAAAATTTTTAGTTTTTAGAAAAAGATGCCGAAAACTGGACTTGAACCAATATTAAAATCTTACAAGGAGTCCGTTTTACCAATTAAACTATTTCGGCTTTGTTTATATTAACTTATAAACCAATATAAACCACTTTTAGGCCTTAAGGGGGTTCGAACCCCTGTAAAAAGTATTAACAGTACTCCGCTTAAACCACTCAGCCATAAGACCTTAAATATTTTCTTTTTGTGTAAAAAAATAGCTTTTTTTCATTCATTTAAAAATAAACTACTATCTTTTAGATATATTTAAAGTTAAATACTTTTTAGGTAAACACTTTAAATTTGGGGGAAGCGAGACTCGAACTCGCAAATCCTTACTCCCAAAGCAAGTCCCTTACCAATTAGGATTACTCCCCCAACACAATTTTGTAGAAAAAAAATGTAAAATAAATATTTTAAATAAAACCTCACCAATACAAGTATTTTGGTTGTTTAATTTTATAATTTTGTTAATCCTCATCATTCAGTTTTTTTATAAATTAGTACTACTAAACTAAATACCTCACAGTAATTACATTTGTAGCCTATCTAGAAATGTTCTATTTCTTAATTACGGTTTATCTCAAAACCTATTAGTATCTAGGGGTTAGATTCTTGCTTGATAGACATTCAGCACTTATCTATTATGTTTGTGGCTACCCAACTATGCATTTATTATTAACTGCTAAAGCAGTATTTGCTTCTATTGTAATATACAATTTACTATATAAATAGTTTGGCGAAGCTCAAATTTAATAATTTAAACAATTGGTACACTAGAGAAACACAGCCTATTGGTCCTTTCGTACTAGAAGGTCTGCCCCTTTTTACTAATTATCCCTCCAGAAGATAGGGACCATACTGACTCCTTTATTGTTACCGCAGCTCCTTAAAATACTGCTTCTAGAAATTTCTAACTAGTTCGGACTATATCTTATCTTAACTAATAAAATTAAGATGGAAACATGTAGTCTCTGAGGATCCTACTTTAATACTTATTTTTTCATCAATTTAATAATATATTATTTGGTTCCCTGCTGATTGTTCATTGTTTTAAATTATCTTTAAGATTATTACTAGATTTACATATATATTTATAGTATAATTAGTACTTAAAGCTTTAGAAGTTTCCAGCAAATAGTTTCCTTTTCCGACGCAAGTCAGTTTTTTACGTCGTATTAACAATATTGTTTACATAGTGAAGTTTAATCACTATTTCAGTAACTCACGTTACTGTTCAGACTATGTCATCATTAATCTTTTTTAAGTTTAAATTTTTAAACTAAATTTTTTTATTAATGCCGGATGTTCGTGTCAGGATTATTGTTAGTGTTACTCACCTGTTAGTCGTTGAACCTTCACAATTTATTTAAAACACTAAACTATGCTCGGCTGCAAATTGACTATTAAATTAAACAGTGTTTCTTGCAATTTATCCGGTTTTCTTTATGTTATGAAAATAACTTATATAAAGGGGCTTTTTCAAGTTGAANTTNCTAACTTAACTGATGTTTTTAACCCAACTCACACGAGGTAGAAGATTATCCCCCTATTTTTAGAAAAATTTAATTTATAATTATAGACTTTTTTTTTCTTAAAAATTTCGGTTAGACAAAATCCCCCTCCCGAACCGTACGTGCAAGTTTCCCTGCATACGGCTCTCCAAGAGATAATTTAAAGACTATTCTCTCTGGTCCCCTTCGCCTTAGCTAGCCATTTTTTGTTTTACTAAAATAAATTAATAGAAAAAATTTTGACAGCTGCCACATTATTACAATGGGATAAACTACTACGAGACCTCTGTTACCTCTGAAAGTTAGCCTTTCTCAGGTAATCCCGAATTCTTATTAAAACCCTATCAGTTTCTACTTAGGCTCCTCAATCACTATTTTTTGTTTTTGCTCGTTAAGAAATTTGCAAATTAATTATAAAGTTTTAAGAATTTCTCTGTTAGAATTTAGGGTACGTTTAAATTTTAACCTTAATAAACTTGAGTGAAATTTTAGAGGTTCGTTATCCTAGCCATATAGAATTTAGCTTGCAGATGACCTTATAAATAACATTTATATTATATATATTTATTAAATCTGCTTTTCAGACATGCTGTTTAAGTGTACGGTTAGCCCGTAAGATAAATTTATAAATCAAAAAAACTTAACTTGCAAAATGCAAGTGTTAATTATATAAAATTCTTTAGTATTTAAACTAACTACCTTAGTCTGATGCTTTATACCATTACCTAAAAAGTAAAAAATTTTTTCTACTTAATCAGGATTAGAGAAATTGTTGGTAGTGTATGATAAGTACACATGGATTTGTATTTAATAATAATTAGACGGCGCTACGTACCCTTTTAATCGGCGAACAGCCGAACCCTTCCAAGCTTCTTCCCCCGGAGGATAGGATGAGTCGACCATAAATGTTTATACTTAAGTTCTTTATCTTAAGCTTCCAATTTTCACAAGTTGGATCAGACTATGTCATCAACTAATAATATTATAAATTTAATAAAGTTAAATTATATTGAGGCAAATAATAAATATTAGTTGTTGGGCATTCGTGGTAGGATTATTGTTGACATAACTCACCTACTAGTCGTTGAACGTTCTATTTCCATACTTTTTTGGTTTGATTTGGTTTAGAAAAGTATTTTTCAAAAAAGTAATGTCGAAAATAGCTTCGCTTCAAGTTGTCTTTGTATTTAATTAAATTTTATTAAAAAAAGTATAAAGATTTTCTTGAAATTAACCCAATTTTTTAAAAAATATTTCTATTTTAAGCGACAAAAACTATCGCAATAATTTTTTAACCTTTCAGTTAAATTTAGACTATATCTTTATCCAATGTAAGAATACAATTACAAAGCATTTGGATATTGGCGTGTAGTCGTTGAGGGATTATTAATATTATAGTTGCTTATACTCAAATATATTAATAACTTCCCTGCTGATTGCCCAATCTTTCAATTTTTTACTTTATAAAAAAAAGATTAAATTTTTAAATTATTTTAACTAAAGATTAAAGTATTAAAAGTTTTAAGGGTGTTCCAGCAAATAGCCAAATTCTAAATTAATATTTCTATTAAGATTCCCCAATGTTAGATTTTAGTTTTAAACACTAATTAATCTTGTTTAAGGTGCCAAACCGCCGAGACAATGTGTACTCTCGTCGGCGATCAGCCTGTTCAAAATTTTTAATATAAAGGCTCTTTATCCTTTATTCCCATTTTTTTCAGAATGGTTAAGACTATGTCTTCATCTCTTAATAATATTACCTTTTTTAATTTAAGACAAGATCTAACAATAACTAATTAACATTTAGGTAATTTATATTTCATTTCAGGTATTATGTTAGGATTCACTAATACATAAAATAAGGGATAGTTGTCTTTCTTTATAAAAACACAATAAAAAATTTTTACCTTTATTTAATCTGATTTTACATTCAAATTTTAATCTATAACTTTTCCTTTATTTTGTTGTAAACTAGTAGGTTTAAAACTCACCTAGCTTGAAACCTATTGAAACTTCCCTCTGTTTATTAGTTAAAGCGAATAATTAATTTTTATATTGCTTAATTAATTTACTATTTGGACTTAATCCTATTAATAAATTTCATTTTATATATTTAATTTTACTCTTGTTGTTTTAATATATTTTTTGATGTTTTATTATAAAATATTTTTAGAGATGCCGGGCTTTCGTGGAAAGATTATTGTTTAGCACTACTCACTTTCTAGTCGTTGAACGTTCACATTTCCCACTTAAATATTTTTAATGTAATTAAATGATGCTGAAATGAGCTTCGCTGCAAATTAACTTAAATTTAGTTAAGTCTTTTTTGCAATTAACCCGGTTTTGCTTGCCTTTTTGTTTAAACTATAACAAGTCGAACTGCAATTACTTTTTTCAAAGTAAAGGAACAACATTCTATCCCTAGCGTAACTTTTCAATAATGTTAACACTTAAGTTCTTTATCTTAAGTTTCCACTTATCTCTAAGTGGTTCAGACTATTTCTTCAACTAACAAATTAGATTAGTTGTTGGGCATTCGTGGTGGGATTATTGCTAACTGAGGCTCACCCACTAGTCGTTGAACGTTCTACTTTCATATTAACCTTTTTAGATTAATTCAGTTGAAAGCAGCTTCGCTTCAAATTGTCTCTTTAAGAGAGTTTCTTGAAATTAACCCAATTTTCATTTAATTATTTCTAATTAAAGTGACAAAAGTTATAAAATTTCCAAATTAAAAAAAAAACAAATTAACTTTTCCGATTGAAAATAGATAGGTAGATTCTAAAATTTAGCTTCTAAAATTGCAATCCGATTAGCGTCTAATATTATTTAGTTAAGGTTAAATTAAACAATTTTGTTTCTTTTTGAAAAGAACTTGGAACTTCTTTTATCAATTGATCCTCGTCTATTCCATACTATAGCGAGGGGTCACTATGCCCTACTTACGTATCTGTGCGACTTTTGGGTCTTTCAGTTAAGCATGCTTACCGCCATTAAACTCTGCGCAACCCTTCACTGGTTGATTGATCTCCATTCAATTTCTAGCTATACCTTATATAAATTTATAGTTATTTTATAACTTATTGTAAAACAAGTTAATTTGTTAGTTAGCTTTACTAATTTACCAAAGGCAAAAAAATAAAGTAAAATTTTTAATATTTGGTTGTACTTTGCTACTATATTAAAGACGACCGCCCCAGTCAAACTGCCAATTAGTCAACTCTCCCTTTAATTAAAAAGGTAAACACAAACCCAATCCTAATCATAAGGTTCACAATATTTGTTTTAATAATTTATTACAATCTATGAAGATTATTTTAAATTACAACATCCCTATTCTCTCTTAATTAAGATTGTTCTAGATTCGCATGATAACTAACTACAGTAAAGCTGCATAGGGTCTGTTGAGGTTTAGTTAAATATTACTATATTAACTTCCTCTAAGAACTGTACGTGCGACTTTCACCGCATACAGCTCAAGCATTTATTTATTAATTTTTTTTTTATTTATAAACAAAAAAACAAACCAAAAAAAGTAATCTAATAAATTTTTTAGTTAATATTTTTAATAAAAATTAAATAAACACTAATTCAAAGTCAGCATCCTTTCAGATTGGTTTAAATATTAACCTATTCTTACCGTTACAATAAGACATTAGCTTTTTTGAATATCCTTTACCCACTAACGGCTATTCAATTTCACAATTTGAACCTCCAATTAATTTTTTTTACACAATTGGTCATTATTGGGCTTACCTAGGTTTTTATATTTACACCTTTTATGATATCCTTAGAACTCCACTATATGTTAGCATATTTATGACCCATTAAGAAAATTACGGGAAAACTTTCTACTTTATACTAACACTTCTGACGTGAATTCACATTATATTGTTCATAGATATCTAGCTCGGATTTAACAGGCTTCATGCTTTAAAATTACTTCTAACGCATGCTGTTTGAGCTCAAATAATGGATTATTAGACGGAATCGCACCGCATTGTAAATATAAACTTATCTAGTCGCAATTTATAAATATTCCAAGGAATTTAAGTTTCCCGTCCCCCTGGAGGTAACGCGCATCTGCACGCGTAATTCAATTTCACTGAGCAAGTTGTAGAGACAGTGAGGCCATCGTTACATTATTGATACCGGACCTCATTTAACACGGTTAATCAAATTTATCTTGCAATTAAATATATTAATGTATTTTTCCCACACTTGCTTATTTTACCTACATCAAAACTTTTTTTTAGTTGTTCTAATAAATTAAAATCTCTTAAGTGTTTTAATTTAGTAATAGAAAAAACAGGTCTAACTCTTCAATTACTGTTTAATTTTGCATTCGGTTGTATTTTTATAGAAAACCAACTTTCAGCATCTAAAAATATAATAATAAAAACAAAAAACCTAGGATTTAGTTCTATTTTTTCTGCATATATTAATGTGGAGAAAGATATCATATTTAATTGTTTAGAAGGGATTTTGACTGGATAATTTCTTTCGAAACCCGTTAGAGTACACCTTAATTGTATAATTTTTTTTTTTTTATACAATAACTACCATCTACTCGTTGCTCTTTTACAGAAATTATATTTGGCTGTGGGATATTAATTTCTGATTTAGATCCGCGATAACCCATTTCTGTTTCCATCATCTTATGACTTGTTACCATACCCAGGTAATTACTCTGGCCACTTATGGCCTTTCGACCATAGTTTGGTATCATAAGCTTTAGGGCGTCCCCGGAGTTTGATAGTTTATCCCACTTAAGTGTTTTCCCAGAACACTCTGCAGGCCAACTGATTTTGCTACCTTAGGCAATTATCTACATATTTCTATATAGTTTGGACTATATCATCAAATATTGTTTTTTATTTGCTCGATTATTTAGTCTCTGAGGGCTAATTATTTTTTGTTTTAATTATTCCCTGCTGATTGTCCATTTAATTATCTTTAAAATTTTGACTATAAAAATTATATAGTATTTAAAGCTTTAGGATATTCCAGCAAATATTCGAGTTTATTGAGGACCCTATAGGTTTTTAATCAAATCCTCATAGTTAAGCACTATACAAAAAAAATAATAAAAAACGTTTTTAGGATCTCTTTACAATTATTAATACATTTACATTTAATATTTATCTCACATTACTTGTAAAAAGGGATTAAAAAGTTATTAATCCTACAAATTAATCATAAATCTTACATAGTAGAAGTAATAGAAGTTTTTGTAATATAAAAATTATTAGTTTGTTGTAATTGTAACTAATTATTTTAATTTTTATTATCAGATTATATTTCATTTCGTGTATTTAATAATTGAATTAATTTTTATAAAAATGGATTAAAATTTTTAATCCAATTTGGATTAGTAGGTTATAAACATTAATTTTTCAGAAGATGACGTTCTAAAAAGAAAAAAGAAAAAAGTTGTTTAATTTAACCAAAAGGAATACTAATTGTTTAAAGGCTGTCCTTTCTCAACCTAATATTTTTTTTTGTAGACTATTTCTTTTTACTTCACGTATAGTCGTTGAAGATCCTACTAAGATTTATATCAATTTCAATATTGAAAAATCCGTTGGTTTCTTGCTAATTGCCTTTTAAATTTATCAACTTAAATTGTTACTACAGTAGAAAAAAAAATTTTAATTTTTTTATTTTAATTAAAACTATGAGTATTAAGTTAAAAAGGGTTCCTAGCATACAGTGAATAGTGTTTCTACTAAATTTTATTAAAAAAATTTTAAGCATAACACGCGGCCTTAACTTGACCGCTATTAACCAGATTTTCGATTAGTCACTTTTAAAAATGAATTGCACTTAAATATTATACAACATATAAATTTAAAGAACAAAACAATGACCTTTCTTATATTAATGGCATCGGGCAAATTTCACACAGTATACTATCACATTAATGATTGCACTGTGATGTGTTTTTAGTAAACAGTCGGGGCCTCCGATTCTGTGCCACCGCTTTAATGTTTATTGAAAATAATAAAATTTATGCGGTACCTCTTATTGTTAAACTTACGAGGTGATTCTTGCCGAGTTCCTTAACAACTTTTAGCTCTGCGCCTTAGTATACTCTACCTACGAACCTGTGTCGGTTTAGGGTACGGTAGTTGTAAAATATATAAATATATATTAACAATAAAACATTTTTTTCCTGGTCTAACTATTATTAATCAATTATTTTTTGGATATTAATAGTTGATTTCAATTAAAAGACTTTCTGTTTTATACTCATCAGTTATAGCTTTAGCTATTTTCCTTAGAGGCCGCATTAAATCAAAGTGGATTAACCTTTCATATTTGAAACCCTTTCGTATTCGGCGAGAAGTATTTTAACTTCTTTTTACGTTACTCATGTCAGCATTATCTCTTCAGTAACCTAATATACAATGAAACACTGTATTATCATCAGTTTGACTGAATGTTCTACTACCTAAGCTAACTTCAATAATGTTTATTTTACTAAAGTTAACCAACACGATATCGGTTGATTGTTTTAGACCCGTTAAATTTTCGGCGCCAGTATCTAAATTTTAATGTTTTCACATTAAATACTGCTGATGCGTTGTTACAAACGTTCATTATAAGTAGCGACTGCCAGGCTCACTTCACAGCTGTATACGATATTCTTACGTCCTTAATTTCACTTAACAATCATTTGGGACCTTGATCAGTGTTCTCGGCTGTTTCCGTCTTGACTACCCAACTTAGCTTGAGCAGTCTGAATATCTACCACCAATTTATGTAATTCCGAGATTCGCTTCCAAAGGTAAGATTTTCTAAGTCCCCGCAACCTGAACGCATAATTTATTTATTTTGATTTTACTCAAAAGCAGGCTAAGCCTAATAAAATTATTTGTTGGGAAACTGTTTGCTGTACCTCCATAAATCTTTAAGTCTTCTTATATTTATAAGTTAACTTCCCTAAATTTATTAATAGGGTAGGTAGATGTCATACTTTAATATGTTTCGTAGAAAACCAGCTAGCACCAGGTCAGATTGGCATTTCCAATTATTATTTTCTGTTAATCTATATTTTACAATATAGTTCAGACTATACTTTCATCTCTATTTGATTTTAGGTTAAATATATATTAAACTGCGCTGCAAGTTTTTATAAACTTGTATTCCGTGTTTAATTGTTGAATATTTTATAAAAACAAAAAAAAAAATTACCAGCGGATTGGTTAAATCCGGATAACTATTTAGGTGTTAAATTAAAAATTTTTTCATATTAGTTTTGTTAAATTTAAATTGATTTACAATATTTTGTTAGCAGCAGATTTATAATCAAATATTTTAAATTTTAACCATGATCAATTGAAACTGTAGAGAGCTAGCGTGTTGCCTTTATAAAATTGATATAAAAGCCTTAATTTTTCAATTAAAGTCGTTACGGGGTTAGTATCTAGCTACTTAAATATATTATATTTAAATATTAATTGTTTCTAGAAAGATACAACTTCCCACGGTATTGCCTTAATATTTTATAAAATTAGGACTATAAATATTTTAGGTTTCCACCGTTATGAGCTAGTTTTATAAAGAGAATTTCTTCTCAGTGCGGCAAAATGCTCTACCGCTTACTTAAACTCTTCGGAGAATTATGCAACATTCACCCGTTCGATCCATTATAATCTGGTCTAAGTAAGATCACCTGGCTTCGGGTCTAATAATAGTAACTTACCCGCATTAACCTAGGACGGTCTAGTACCTCCGCCTTGTCTTTTTCAGATATTAATCAGTCGCTTTCGCTAAGGCTTTTAACCTTGCTACTATTATTAAGTTGCTGACCCATTATGCAAAAGGTACGCCGTCATTTTTATATTTTTAAAATTCCGACTGCTTATAGAGTTACTAATTCATGATCTATTTCACCTATTATTCAATATGCTATTCCACTTAATACCAAATGGGCTTTTACAACTATTCGGTATTAGGTTTCATAAACATACTTATTCATATACTATACAGTATACAAACTAATGCCTCTTAGTTTACTACTTGCTTTTCAAACTTTTCCTTCACAGTACTTATTCACTATCGCTAAATTTATAATACTTAGCCTTAGAGGATGGTTCCCCTGTATTCCGACAAGTTTACTCTCATCGTACTTTATTCAAAATAAAGATGATAAAAATAAATTTTTAAAAATGAACTTTAAATTAAAACTACTTAAATTTAAATAAAATTATAATAATAAATAAAAAAAAAAGATTTGTATTAATATTTGAGTTTTAAAGTAAAATTACTTCTATAATTTTATATTGTTTAAACACTAGGTTATATAAAAAAAATAGATTTTTGTAAATATAAAATTATTATATTCTTTAATTTTTTTTAAATAATTTATAATTAACTATCACTATTTTTTTGACATTACTAAAAAAAACAATTCTAGGTTACCACCTATAAGCAGAGCCTTTTCAATTTGTTACATAATTTTTAATACATATATTAGTATAAATCTACAGGACTTAATGTATTTGACCTTTTTTAGCAATATTACCTCGAAATCTATTCTCTATAAAAGCAACTTTCTAAAAAAAAGACCCTTAAAGTTTGTAACTTTTTTAGCAATTTGACTTTAGAGTAATAAAATTTTTTTGGAATATTGTTTCAAATTATACTAATAATTTATATTATGTCAAAGGCTAGTCCGATTTCACTCGCCATTACTTTCGGAGTCTCGGTTGATTTCCTTTCCTTTCCCTACTGAAATGTTTTACTTCGGGAAGTATTTAATTAATAAGGTTTACCTTAGGATCGCTTAAATAGTATCTAAAATCAAATATATTTATTTATACTTGAAAGTTTTTAAGCATTTGGTTTACCCTCCTTATATGTATAAATTTGCCTTAGTTTTCCTTAATAACCCCTTTAATTAACTTTAAAATTTTTAAATGATGAGACTATATTAACATCGATACTTTTATATATTTATACCATAATTTTTTTTTAGTTAAAAAAACAAATACAATTATACTATTTTGAATAAATAAATAAATAAAAAAGACAAAATTGATTTTGATTTTGATTTTGATTTTGATTAGAAAATTTATAATGTATTATATTAAGATAACGTTATTTATCCAAAACAAACAAGCTTAAAAGCTAATATGTTAGACACTTTCAAAAATTTGAAATAAACTATGTTAGTAGGAGAAAAAAAAAACTTAAAAGATTGAGTATAGCCTGAGGCTTAATTAATATAGGTACTTGGTTCAGTTCTTGGCTAAAACATCCTACTTCTTAAAAAAAAGAAGGGCAGGGTTTGGTTTACAAGATGGAATAATTTATGTTCAAGGTAAATTAGAATCATATAAAGATATTTTGGAAAGCTCCAAACAATTTAAATATACTATGGCTAAAGAGTCCTATTAAAATTTACTGGTACAAGATAGATATTAAAAAAAAGCTTTAGATGAATTAAACGATGCTAAATATACATTACTGCATAATCTAAATATGTTTACAGATGAGTACAAAAAATTTGTAGACAATTTAATTGAAAATGTTGGAGAACAAATTGGAAAAGCTGCATCAAAAAACGAAGATTTTTTAAATTTTTGTTATAAGAAAAATATTGGAAGAACTTATTGAGGTTAAGGATTCGAATAAATTCTTAGGTGGAAATGATACGATTAGCAAATTTTTAGGATCTTTCAAAGATTTTTTTAGCTATTTTAACAAATCAAGAGTTATGTATTTTAGTTTATATTTTTAGTTCTATTATAATTCTTTATAATGTTTTGAGCCTTCTTACTATTTTTTACAGGGATAAATTATTCAACAAGTTTGAATTAGAAAAAAATACCTAAAACTTAGTAAATGTATAGCTTATAAAAATAAATTGCAAAACTTTAATATATCCATACATATTTTAATAATATTTGTAACCTTACTATTGGCCAATAAAAAAAAACATTGTGACTTTATTTTACACTTAGAAGCTAGAAATTAATAAACAATCATATTAAATTAAAAATAAAAATTAAAAATAGAATAATCAGAAACAAGTATAAATATATTTAAATTTAGTTTAGAAATGTATTAGTTGGCCAATAAGTGTACATTTGACGCATCTAATGAATGAATAAAGTTAGGCATAAATGATCTTTTCATACTTAATCTATTTAAATTTTTTGTAGGTAACTTAATTGTAGCTATACTACCTGTAGATAATAAACTTGCCTTAACCTTAGTTGATTTAAATTTAACATTAGTATATCTAATTTTAAGACCTGCTGGAGTAATCCATGTGATAGGAAGATTTAATTTTACAAATATTTCAATCATACTCTCAAAATATTCTGATAGTATTTTCAATGACGGTAATTCCTTAGTTAATACAAAATAAACTATTTTTGTTAAATTTCCATATTCAGTACCTTTTAACATAATATCTTTACCACTGTATGTAGCTATACCGGGTATTTTTATATATCTGTCCTTTAAAAACCAAACCATTTCGAAATGTTCCATTAAATGTTCACCTACTCCTGTCATAGAAATATTATAAGGTATTGTCATTACAGATCGTTTTATGATTTTTCTATTTAACTTAATATCCCTCAATACTTCTATATCTGATACAGCTAATTTGTCTCTAATTTTACCTAAAGCATAAGTATACAAATCTTGTGGGTAATCAGATTTTGGATTCGAACTATCTGTATAGACATTAACATTTCTTGCTAATTCTTTTTCTAAAGTTAATGAAGCTATATGTTGTATTCCACTACAACTAGCATCGAATAATATAGGATTAGTTATACTAGTATTAGGATTTTTTAATAATAATAATTTAGCCTGCATTATACTAATAAATTGGAATTGCTCACTAATTTTATCTAAATTATCTTCAATGTATTTAGTTTTAGAAATTAAACTTGACTCTACGTAAGCTTTTACTATTCCATCTACTTTACCTAATCTTTCATTCCAAGACAATTTGTCATATCCAGCTAAATTATATAAATATATATTTAAACATTCAATACCGGAACTATTTAAATTTTCAACATAGCTTTCTGCAAACAATAGTAAAGATCTAGCTAGATCACCTCCTTGATAGTTAATATAATTACTTAATGGATAAATTCTCCCTCTGAAATCAACAAATACTGGTAAATAGAATTCTTTATCTTTATACAGAGTAGCAATAGTAATGATATTACTATATAATATATATTTAGAATTATTTGACATTTTTTTAGCTTTAATTTCTTTAGAATCTGTCTCTAAGATTTCATCATAATTATTATTACCGTTAAATAATTTAGACTCTTTATTTTCCCACTCAGTTAGTATGAATTTTAACATCTTTGTATTAATTCTAAATTTCATACTATTTAAATAGTCAACACTATTATATAATATTTCACTAGCTTCGGTTTTATCTCTTTGATTGTATTTAGATTTTATTAATTCACCTTCAAATAATTGTAGGTTTGTAGCTTCAGTATTAATATAAGAACTGGAAGTATAATCCATTACCTTCAACTTTTCTAGGTTCAGTTAACATAGGTAATTGTACTAAACTGATACATCCAACACTTAATTCACTCACGAATTTATCATTAAACCTTAAAATTAGATAGGAATCCGTTGCATTATTTTTTTTTAATTCTTCTTGTATTATATCACAATTATCTGTGATTATTGACCAAATTTAAAGAAGTTTGTTATAAGTAAAAATTTTTTATATATAAAAAGCCAAATAGTAATATATAATTACTTCTGTATATACTACTGAATTTTTATATTCTTTGTATAATTGAATTAAACTCTTACTTTTCATTAATTATTTTTTTTTTAACCTTAAGTAAATTAAACAAGTTTTTATAATTACTATGTAAGAATGAAATAATTAAAATATACATAATTGATTTAGTTGTTCAAATTATATTCGGAATAAGGACGAGTCGAACGTCCAAGAGTTGTTTACCCTAACAATTAGCAATTGCTTAGTCTTACCTATGACAATTATTCCTTAAATTTGATCCTTATCAGATTTGAACTGATCCTGACTCCTTGAAGGGGAGTTGTACGAACCACTATACTAAAGGACCTAGAAAAACTATTAGTATTATTTACAATTAAATTTTAGCATTAAATAGTTTAGCGAAATCAGGAATTGAACCCAATCTAACAGATCATGAGACTGTTGTGCAGCCGTTACACTATTTCGCTTATTGTTTTATATCTTTAATTTTAAAACTTATTTACTACTAGATAATAATTACTATTTTTAAATATTTATTTAAAATTTTTGTAATCTTAAACCTCAATTAACAAAAAATAAAGAAAATTATTTAGGGTAAAATCAGAGACTCGAACTCTGAGCATCGTCGCCACAAAACGTCATTTTAACCAATTAAACTAATTCTACCTCTTTTAAATATTTTTTAATTAGCAATAAAAATTATTATACAAATATTATAATCTTTAATTGTGAATTTGTTATTTAATAAGGAAAAAAAAATAGATTAAATTTAAATTTTTTAAATAAAACTTATATACTGGCTCAAATTTACGTAAAAATAAAAAATTGTTTTATTTTTGGTTTTGTTTGTTTGTTTGTTTGTTTGTTTGTTTGTTTGTTTGTTTGTTTGTTTATAAACTTGATTTTATAATTTATTACGAATAAGTTAAATAATAAAAATAAGCTGAAAAAAGGAATTGAACCTTTATTTTACCGTCATGAATGGTAAGTTTTGACCGTTTAAACTATTTCAGCCAATTTAAGATAAAAATAAAAAAGTTTAGGTTTTGTTAAACAAATAAAAATATTTTTTTTATACTATTTTTTTAATTTTAAATTTAAAGTTTAATAGTAATTAAATTACTTTTGCTTTTGTAATTGGGGGGGGGATTTACAGTGGGTTAGGTATATTTATAGATCCCATTTTGTTGAATTGATTTTTCTGATTTTTCTAAATATTTTTAAGCATAGGTACAGTTTATTTTTACTAATATAGTTATTAAATAATTTAAATGCAGCTAATTTAATTAAACCATTAAATACAAACTTTTTAAATCCTGCAAATATTTAATAAAAAAAAGTTTCTCAATTATTTTATATACTATAAATATATTAAAATTTACCTAAACAATTTCTCATTTTTTTTTCATTATACCTCTAATTTATACTTTTGATCTTCCTAATTTATTATTATTCGTTAAAATAATATAAGATCTATTAGTAAAAAAAAATTACAAACCAATAAAAAACTTTGTAATGGATTTACTAATATATTAAAACTTTGTACTTTACCTATAAAAATAAACTCAGTTTTAAATATCCTAACTCTCTTTTAGAGTTTAAATTATCTAATTATAAAACACAACTCTATTAAATAATTTATATAAAACTATTTTTTTTNATAAAATAAAAACTTTATATTTAAAATAAGCCAACAAATTTAATAATATTATCCTTGTCAGATTCATAAGTTTAATATTTACAGCATATTTAGATATATTTATAATATCAATATCAGAATCAACTACAAAATTATCTAATTTAATATTATTATTAAAAAATCCATATAATTAACTATATTAATAGCTTGCTAGAAAAACATTTAATTTAAAACTTTTTTTTATATCTTTAACTATTTTACCTCTACCAAGGATTAAACAATATCCAATAAGTTTACTATAAATTTTTATATTCATCATATAGGTAATAGAAAATTGAGTATTTAAATTAGAAAAAATTGGTTTTAATATATTAAGTATATAATACTAGAGTAGGTTTATTTATGCAGGTTTTGGTTTGTGTATAAATATTTTTGTGGAAACACCTGGGCTCGAACCAGAACTTTCCCATTAAAAGTGGGACACTCCACCTCTCGAGTTCTGCTTCCTAAATAGAATTTAAAATACTACTAAATAAAATAAATTTTCTCTCTTTTAAACTAGATTTTTAATTGCAAATTTTATTTATAGCTTTAAATAAAAAGTAAAATTTAAAAATTTTTTTTTAGAAATAAAATTTTAAACATCCTATTGGAATCGAACCAATAATCTTATGCTTCGAAGGCACATGCTTTACCATTCAGCTAAAGATGTTCTAATCTAATTTTATATTTTATATCTTAACATTACTAGTTAACAAAAAAATCGAACAGATAAATTAATTTTATTCTTAAAAATATATAAATATAGTAACTTAGTACACTTATGTATAATATATATTAAATTATAATTTAGATAATCTATATATATGGCCTAGTATTAGTAAAATTAAACAATAATAATATTTTTTATAGTCTTATATATTTCTGTATATTGTTATTAATAATGTAGATAATATTGTATTTAAAAAGAAATAGTTAAAATATAAATTTTATAAAATAATACGAGTAAAGAGACTTGAACTCTTACAATTAAAATTATGAGCACCTAAAACCCACCCGGCTACCATTTCGGCATACTCGTAAAAGATGAAAAGTTGTTTTTCATATTTTTATATTAAAATAAATAATTTAACAATGAAATTAAAATTACAAGTAAGTTAGCTTAAATAAATATTATTAATTAAATAATTAATTGATTGATTGATTGATTGATTTATAGTTAAAACCTAATTTATGTTTACTTTAAAAAATTTTATAAATATATGTAAAGGGGTTACAATACAAACAAAAAGGTATCATTATTCTGCTTAAATTAGCTAGATTTAATAATTATTTTTTTTTTCTATTTTAAAAATTTAACAACTTTATTATATATAAATAAAAATTATGAGTATAATAATAAGAATGCCATCATTAGAGCGAATAACCCTGTGGCTTCTGCTAAAGCGAATCCTAAGATTGCGTATGAGAATAATTGTCCTCTTAATTGAGGATTTCTAGCTGTAGCTAAGATTAATGAACCGAATACTGTTCCGATTCCTGCCCCAGCTCCAATTAATCCAGAGCAAGCTACTCCAGCTCCTATATATTTTGCTGCTGCTAACATAATTTATTGCGAATTTTTTTGATAGTGTCTAACATATTAACTTTTTTTTTTAATACACTTTTATAAAACCAAAAATTATTCCTATAAAAAATTTTATTACACAATTAATACTATAAATCTAAAGCTTAATTAAATTATAATTTGATATTATATTATTTGCCCTGGGGGAGAATTGAACTTCCATATCTATATCTTCAGTATAGCGCTTTGACCACTAAGCAACCAAGGCTAAAAAATTTATTTTTATTAGTTTTAATCTTCTTTTAGATAAAATTATTACAATTCCTTTACTAAAGTAAGTTATTATATTATTAATTTTAATAACTAAATTTGTGTGACCAACGATTCTTGTAAAAAAACAAATTTTAGCAAGGTTCGATTCATTTAATGAAACAAATTAAGCCAGCTGGATATTTTAAAAAAGTTAATAAATCTCGCAATATTAATAATAATTTTGTAGTTTTTGATTTTGAAACTAGAGTTATTAATTATAGTAATAAAATTAAAAATTTTGAACCTAAACATGAAGTAATTGCAGCATGTTACTGGGATGGTAAAAATAAAGGTGAGTTTTTTTTAAATGATTATAAAAATTCTAGAGATTTAATAGTTAATTTTATACTTTCATTATGTAGATATAAATATGATAATTATAAATTTTATGCACATAATTTAGCTAAATTTGATGGTATTTTTTTAATAGATGCATTAACTGAAATTGTAGAAAAATTAGGTCCAAAAAGAACAGATCTTAAAGTAATAATGAATAATAATAAACTAATTACTATTAATTTTAAATATAAAGAAGAAAAATGGAAAAATTTTATTAATTTATCATTTAGAGATTCAAATCAATTATTACCTAAAAATTTAAGAGATTTAGCAAATTGTTTTGAAGTAGAAACTAAAAAATCTTTTTTCCCTTTTGATTTTGTAAATAACTTATTTAATAAATTAAATTATAAAGGTAATGTACCAGATTATAAATATTTTAAATTTGATGATATTACTCAAGATCAATATAATCTTTATGTTAAAAATTTTTTAGATAAAAATAAAAATTGAATTCTTAAAAATGAATTATTAAATTACTGTTTAAATGACTGTAAAGCTCTATATCAAATTTTATTAAAATTTAACGAATTTTATTTTAATAAATTTAACATTAATATTAATGAGCATCCTACTATTTCTTCGCATGCAATGAGATTATTTAGAACTCATTTTATACCAGAAAATTGTATAGCTAAATTTAAAGAATTTATAGACCCTAAATCTAATAAAATAATTAAATATTTAATTAATTCTGATCAAATAATTTCTACTATAGATGAAGATGTATATTTAAATATTAAAAAATCATATACAGGTGGGGCTACTGATATGTACATTCCAAGTAATTTAGATAAAAATAAAAAACCATTGAATCAAAAATTTATTTTTGGTTATGATATTAATAGTTTATATCCTTATATCATGAAAAATTTTGAAGTACCAGTAGGTAAACCTACATATTTTGAAGTTGATAATGCTAATAAAATATATTTAATTATTTTATATGTTATTTTAAGAATAACCCAAGCTATTCTTAAATATGATGCTGTTTTCAGGTCTATTTTTTTTTACTAAGTATTTTAGTTATATAATGTGAAAATATTTTTTTAATAATTGATAAATGTGCCTTCTTCATTGTTAAAAGATCCTCTATAGTTAATTTTGTTTTAAGCGAATCTATTTTGATGTGTATTTATTGAAACATGTGAACCCACCTCTTAATGGATCCCTTTTTAAAGTAATTATTTGATTTAACAAGAGTTTTTATACTTTAAACCACTTAATATATTCTAATTTGATAGTATATATTCCATTATTTTTATATTATAATATTTAACTCAACTACTAGCTACCAACGATTTTGTAGTTTTTTAATGTAAGTTTTTTAAAAATTAAGGGGTGTGTTATATAATTCTAATTTTCATGAATATTTTTAATTTTGGTTTTTTTTACATTTTTTACTAACTCAATTGGTATGAAGAAATACCAACGATTTTTTATAATTATAAATATTTGAGTATAATAATAATAAACAAATGGGTCAATTTTATTCATATTAGCTATACCATTTTTTGTATCTAATTTATTATTTAAAACTTTATAATTTTTATTTATAGATAGTAAAATTCATAGAGAGCTATTATTTTTAATGTGATTATAAACAGTAACAAAACTATCTATATTTTCAGCTAAATAACCACTAAAATACATATTTATTATTTTTATAATTATTAAAGAAACAAAAACAAATGCAATTATTAAGTTTGTATATTTATCTACTGTATAAAAAAAAATATTTTATTAACATTTTCATCATTAATATTTTTTAAAACAACAATATTTTTCTTTAAATTAACATTTTCATTGTTTATAGTAGTATTTTGTTTATTATTCTTAATATTTAAAATAATTTTATTAATGATTTTCAGTAAGTATTGTCTAAATATTAGTGAAAATAAAAATACAATTAATGTAAATTCAAGATTATTTAAAATACTTAAACCATTTACCATAGTAATTAATGGTATTTCTGACTCTTCTAGAATAGAATTTACAAATCCACCATCAATATCAGAAGGAGAATTATTTTCATCAGAATCGGAATTATTATTATTTAATATTGAATTTTCAATTTCAGTTGAGGTTTTAACATTGTTTACAGCAGCCTTTGATAATTCAATTCCTACACTTGTTCCTGCAGCTACAACCTCAGCAGTACTTCCTACAAGAGCTAATCTAGGAACAGGAGCCATACCTGTAGTTGTTTTTAATACAGTTTTTACTGCAGCACCAGTTGCAGCACCTACACCTAAATTGGTTATAATATCTTTCACAACATTAAAATTGTAGTATTCTTTATCTTTATCTGTTTTTATAGGTGCAACTTCCTCTTCTGTAATACTATCATCTTTTTTATTATCATTATTTTTAATATTTGTATCTTCTTCATCATCTTCATCATCACTATCACAGAATACTGTATTAAATAAAGAAAAATCAATAAAAATTAATATTGAAGCAAATAAAGAAATTATAATTATATTTATAGTAAATATTTGTGAAAATTTAATAAATTTATTTGTAGATAATTTAAATTTATCTGAAACAAAGGAATATGTAGAAAAAGAAATTAAAGTCGATAATGATATAATACAAAGTTGTAGTAACTTTATATCTTGGTAAAATATGTAGAATATAGTAACTAAAATTATTATTGAAATAATATGAATTATAATATAATATAAATTATAAAACTTAATACCCAATAAAGTTAATAAATTACTTTCTAAGAAAATAGAACTAAAAATTCTGTTAAAGAATTTAAAAATAAAATTCATTAAATTAATTAAATTTGTAAGCATAATAAAGTTAAAAATCTGACAGTATTTGTATACTCATTAAGATTATAATTAAAATAAAAAAATAAATAATTTTATTAAAGCAAAATTTATAAAATAAAGACTTTAGAAGTCTCACAAAGTGTCCAATATACATGGGTAACTCCAATATCTAAAGTAAAACTCAGAGATAACTAAAAGTTCCTACCTTCCTAAGACCATCACAAACAACAAAATTTGTAGGATCAAAACTAGGAAGGTACAACACTACCTCGATATGGAAGGATGTACAACTTGCAGGGATTTTCTTCCTGGGTTGCCAGTCAATAATCAAGAAATTAAAAAACATTATTTTTTAGTTCAACAAAATATCAATGCGTAAATTAAAGATAAAAAACAAAAGCACTAATAATTAAGTCTTATAACTCCCAAAATATTCAAGTTCCGATCCCCTCGAACCCAAACTCCCTTCTCACCTTTATTAAAAACATTAGAATATTTTCATATTATGTATATGGTTAATCTTAAACCACTAAAAATTAATTAAATTGAAATATAGTAGTCTAAGAAATCACTAAGTGGACCCCATTCTTAAATCGAAGAGCTTCTGCTTAAGGACCAAGTCAATGAGGGATTAGCACAAAGATGATAGCTGAGATAATGAATCTCCCTCTAAGTTAAAGAATCTCCATAAGTTTTAAGAATAGCTGTGAGCTTAAAGTCTAAAACGACGAGATAGGTCTAGAATCTATTAGAGATAAAAATAAATAATTAAAATAAAAATAAATTTTGGTTTACCCAGAGCTTATTAAAATAAAAATAAAAATAAAAATACAATGAGTAATCCAAAAGGATAAAAAGTGAGAAATCTAGACTCTATCTCTTTTAAAGTAAGTAAGAAAAAAAAAAATAAGAAGGTGTGGTTCCCCCAACTAATTTTTAGTTTACATGTTTGTTTTTTTTTTCAAATAATGGTATGAATATAATTATCTAAATGATATGGTTTAGTCGAAACTAAAATACCATCTTTATAAATTAACTCTCGTTTATTATCTGTTTGCTGTAATGTGACTTTTATCTAAGACTTGAATTGTACCTTCAGATAAAGATTATAACCATTTAGTTTTATTTTTTATTAATTTAAAATCTTTTTGTAGTTCATAAATTTTCAAAATCATTAAAAGTGATATCAATATCCTTAGTTAAACCTTTAATTTTATATTCTAATTTACCATCTTCAGTTTCTAAAACATAACATTTGCTAAAAATATAGCTTTATTTACTTTAACTTCTAATTTTAATTTACCTAAACCAGTAGAAGAAACTATATCTGGAAAAATATTATTCATTTGTTCTGGTGTTAAATCTGTAGAAATTGAGTCAGTTTCTGTATAAAATAATTTTTTTTAATAATGGATAAAAAAAAAATTGAGACATATAAATTCTAGCATAAGAAGTGATGGCAGAAGAAATAGCAATATTAATTTTTAAATTTTTCTTATTTTCTCCTTTTTCATCTAGATTATGTTTATAATGAATAAATTCATTATCTCCTAAATCTGTTACATCAGAAACTTCTATATCATCATTTTTATATATATAATTTAATGCATCTTCTTTACTAAATAATTCAATAGTATCAAAAATTAATCTCATACCACTCCATATAAACTATTTAATAATAACTTACAGATATAGTTCATAGGATGACCTTTTGGATACTCTAATCTTAATGCATACAATGTATCAATATAATCTTTAAAAATATTTTTAGCATTGAATAAATAACCTTTATTGATTTTAAATTTATAACCATAGTTTTCAACATTTTTCATTTCTTAAAAAAAAAATTCCCTGAACAGATTCATGTTTTAAAAGTACCTGTTGGTGAAATTGTTATTTCACTTCCATTTCTTTTTAGATGTAACTGAATAATTGGATTATGTAATAAAATAAATAATAGTTTTTACTTAGAAAAAAAAAATTGAGTTTTAATTTAATTTTAAACATTCTTGTTTTTAACTAATAATATGAGTTTTTAAATAAAAGTGTAAATAATAGTCAGGTATTTCAATTAATTGTACATATTCCTATTAATTTGAAAAAAATCTTCTTATAAACCAAAAAAACCAAAGATAAACAACAAAAAAAGTATTCTTCTTAAGACGAATTAGCCGGCAGCTAAGTACAATGAATTGGCTAAATTCAACTAATTTAAAAAGAATTGGAACGTTTTATCTAATTTTAGTTTGGTTTGCCGGTATAATTGGATTAGAATTCTCAGTTTTATTTAGATTAGAACTTTATTCTCCAAGAGTACAATTTTTACAAGGAGATCATCAATTGTTTAATTTAATAATATGTAGCTATGCAATCATAATGACTCTACTTTTCTTATATATACACTTTTTAAACCCAACATTTCCAAGATTAAAGAATATCTCTTTCTTGTTATTACCTCCTTTATTAATATTATTATGGATGATTTCATTATTATTTATTAAGAAAATCAGAAAAAATATACGGGAGCAAAGTAAATTTAATTTGGTAAATTTTACTAATAAAATAAAAAGAGTAATATTTTCAAAATCAAAAAATATTTATTTAGTTTTCATTAAATATATGGATTTATTATTATTAGTAATTGTAATTTCATTTTTAATGAATGATTTAATGTCAGCATTTATTTCTACTTTAAAAGTAATTGATAACTATTTTAATTTGGATTTTATATATTACATGTCTAAATTTAATAATGGTAGTAGTTCGGCAAGTAATATTAACATTCCGGATTCAACAACAGTTAACATAATTAATGGTGAAGGTAGTTGGTCTAATGCAGTAAGAAGTTTAATTATATATGTAACAGCTTGGTTTAGATTGCATTTGGCTAGTTCAGATTTTGGAAATCCAGGTTCTAGAGCTTTTATTATAGTTTCTATTTTATCTACTGACAATATAGCTAGATTTTTAGCTAATAATATAAATGATCCAGAATTTGTAAAAGAACAAAATCATTATTTTAGCTGAAAAGCTATGTGGCAGAATTCTTCTAATGGAGAAGCTAGAATAGATCTGTATAGTAGCATATTAAATAATTTTAAAAAAATAATATCTTCTAGTACGGATAGTTCTACTAGTTCTTATCTAAACAAATTCTTACCCGATAACTTAGGTTATGAAGAATTAATAAACAAATTCATTAAATCTATTTTGGATATAGTATTACATTTGTTCGAGCCAATTAAAGCAGATTATTCTAATGAAATTTTAGCTAATCATATTAACGACCTTAGTATTATAATGTTCATTTTATCTATTTTTATTTGTATTTTAATACTATTTTTATTACTTAATATTTTTGTATTATTAAATAGCGAAAGAATTACTAACTTTTTTACTAATAAGTATATAAAATGGTACGTTAACGTAAATATGAAACTTATAGGTATAGAAGTATTTTGCTTAGGTACTAGTATCTTATACTTTATGTATACTTTATCAAAAGGCCTTCATTTTATAGCAACTCACCCTATAGTATTTTCTTAACTTAATTAGGACTATAAAAAAAAAACAAAATCAATATAATTATAACCTTAAATATTTTTATTTAATGCTTAATAAAAAAAACTATACCTATAATTTTGTGGAATATGGTAAGTATATAGTATAAAATTAAAAACCCCTTTTCACTTTT